>CM035226.1:66156168-66366001 GCA_020226215.1 Sindora glabra
GTTCCACCATGCCCTCTATATGCCTGGAGCGCCTGTCCAAGTCATCATAGAGTCCCTCAATCCGCGTCTGACGCGCGGATACCAGACGGAGCTCCGCCAAGACCTGCTGCTGGCCAGAAAGGATGTTTCTGAAGTATGCCTCATGTGGAACTCTGCTCCCGGTGGAAGAAGAAGGACCAACATGAGGAGCTGTGTCATCATCTGGCATATGCTGCTGCTGCTCTGCCTGGGTCTGCTATGGCTCTACCAGATGGATCCCCATGGCTATGAGAATGCCCCTTCGAAGGGGTGCCATGTGTGATACAATGGTAAGAGAACCATAAGGCCGGTCGAAGACTCCTAGCCATCTGGCTAGTCGAGTAATGTATGGGCCAGCAGCTATACTACCAACTCTCCTATCCGTGGCCTGAGCTGAGAAAAAGTGAGTGAATGCTCCTCCAATGTTGATAGGCACCTTCTCAATCATGCTATAGAGGAACAGAATATCAGCGTTGCTCACAACGCCATGGCTGTGCCCTCGCCCGTTCAGAGTATGACTGAAGATGGAGTGAAGGACCCTCCAGGAAATCTTCCTAAGGCTAGACGCCTTACTCTTGGCGGGATCATATGTATGCCCAGTAGCTATATCGGTCCATACGCGCCACTCCTGGAGCCCGTGTGGCAGTCCGACCAGCATGTCCTTGTACTCCGGAGTAGTCACAAAATCCATAGAATAAAGTCCCAGGCGAACAGACAGCTGGGTGACACTCATAGAGTAAGTAATGCCACCGAGCCTGAACTGAACTGTATCAGGGGAGTCCACCGTCCCAAAATACCTCTCTAAATAGAATGTACTGAGGAACTCCAAGGTGAGCTCCCTGTAGGTGGGCTCCCTAATCTCAAAGAAGGTCTCCCAGGCTCCCACACTTATAAGCTCGCGTATCTCTTCCTCTAGCCCAAATTCCCTCAACACTCCCCAATCTAAGAATCTTCCTTCTACAATTGGCTTATCCTTGTGCCTATCGCAAGCTTGGATGTAAGCCTCTTCAGGAAACTCTAAGAAGGGATGCGTGGGTCCTCTAGAGGATGTCCCTTTAGATGAACTACCTTTGGTAGTCTTTCTAGCTGTAGTCTTTTGCCTATTTGACATTGTCTGCAAAAGGAATTTACAGGGTGAGAAAGTGTATCAAGAGTATATCAGCCAGCAGCAACTCTAAGAACAAAAATTTATCAACAGTCAGTATCCAATCATTCAATATTCAATAAATGTCAAGTTTATCAACAATGGATCAGTCAACAGATCAAAAGGTAATAGTTCAATGCCATATATGCAATGGAGTGATCATGTCAATGAGGTAAAGCAGGGAATCAGAGAAATCCTCTAAAGCTTGCAATCCAAGTAATCAAAGCATTCCAATTCAAACAGGTAAAGATTCAATACACATAAGCAAGCCATCAATCAACATCCAATCAGTGAAATGTAATGATCATTAAGGTCAGTTAATCAAACTCATCCATCAATTCAACAATACAAGACCTATGAATGAAAGATTCAAACTCAATTCATCAATCTAAGATTCTATTTTGATCAAATAAGCAATAAAGAAGCAGCTTCAATCAAGCAAACAAGTGAATTTCCATGTTTAGTACGTTGTAAACTCATTCAATCAATCTATCAAACATCAATTTCAGAGTATTTCAACATTCCCATGAAGTCTAACATGTAATGGAAGTTAGTAATCATTAGAAATATCAATAAACTTCAAGGATTTCAAAGGAAATGCACTAACCTCTTGAGATGATGAACAAAAACCCTAGTTCGTATTGAAATGAGAAGAAGGATTCAAATCACAGCTTTTCAACCGATTAAATCACAAATCAATTAGCTAAACAAGCTTAAATGGCAAAATGAAGCACTTCGATCGGTGTATTTTGGCAGTATGGAGTGCGAAAATGCAAGGAAAAATGTTGGGGCAGCGAGGAAGAAGAAGAAAATGGGGGAAAATCTGGAAAAATCTGGTTTTGTGATGATTAAAAGCTCCTTCGCACAGGAACACGGGGTTGAACACGACCCGTGTTTGAACCTGTGTTCTTATGCGGATGAGTGCGCTGGATTTCAAAAATTTACACGGGATCTGACATACCCCGTGTTCACCCCATGTTTCTCTCTGAAAGAAGATAACAATCCTCGCAATTGTACACGGGATAAAACACGTCCCGTGTTTCTCTCTGAATGGTAATAACAAAATGCGCGGAAGTACACGGGGTATAACACTACCCGTGTTGTACCCCGTGTTTCCCTCTGGAAGTCTCAAGTTCAAGAGTCCTCATCATAGGTTCAATCAGTGAGGTACACGGGGATGGACACGTCCCGTGTTCAACACCGTGTATCTCTCTGGACTTCCATGAGAATCACAAAGTTTTTACGCGAATTAGTCAGTGGGAAACACGGGGTAGTACACGGTACGTGTTATATACCGTGTTTCTCACTGGACTTCATTTTAAGCTTTCTGCTCAAGAAAACAGACAACAGTCATCAATTCATGCCTAATCTACCTCAAAGACAGAATCCACAAGCAAAAATGAGCATTCAACATCAACACTTAATGGCTTAAATTCCTCCACTACTCAAAAACTAAGATTAAAAAGTAGAAAACTAAGAATGAATATGCAAGAGAACAAAGAAACAAACTTGGGTTGCCTCCCAAGAAGCGCTTGTTTAAGGTCATAAGCTCGACCCCTGTTTCTTTATTAGTCTGGTGCTTCCATCATTGGTGGGCCCGCAACGTAATTCTTCAATCTTTGGCCATTTACTTTGAAGTTGCCGGTGCTTTCACTCCAAATTTCCACAGCTCCAAATGGATACACCTTCTTCACAAGGTATGGTCCAGTCCATCTGGTTTTTAGCTTTCCTGGAAATAATTTGAATCTCGAACTGAATAAGAGCACCAAGTCTCCTTCGTGAAATTCTCTTCTAAGAATTCGCTTGTCATGCCAAGCCTTTGTTCTTTCTTTATAGATCTTAGCATTATCATAAGCTTCATTCCTCAATTCTTCAAGCTCAAGAAGTTGGAACTTTCTCTTCTCTCCAACAGATTGTAAGTCAAAATTGAGTAACTTGATTGCCCAATACGCCTTGTGTTCAACTTCCACTGGTAAGTGACAGTTCTTCCCATAGATGAGCCTAAATGGTGCCATTCCAATTGGAGTTTTAAAGGCAGTTCTATAGGCCCACAAAGCATCATCCAGCTTAAGTGCCCAATTCTTCCTTGATCTAGACACTGTCTTCTCCAAGATGGACTTAATTTCTCTGTTGGAAAGCTCAACTTGCCCACTAGTTTGGGGGTGATATGGAGTAGAGATCTTATGGGTTACTCCATACCCCTTCAAGAGTGATTGAAATTGATGGGCAATAAAATGAGATCCTCCATCACTAATGACAGCTCTTGGTATGCCAAATCTAGGAAATAACACCTTCTTGAAGAAGCGAACCACAGCCTTGGCATCACAAGTCCGAGTTGCAATTGCCTCCACCCATTTGGAGACATAGTCAACTGCCACTAGTATAAATCTGTTGCTGCAAGAAGGTAGGAATGGTCCCATGAAGTCAATTCCCCAAACATCAAAGATTTCAACCTCAAGAATGTTATTCAAGGGCATATCATGTCTCTTTGATATGCTGCCAACCCTTTGGCATTGATCACAAGAAGTGACATAATGATGAACATCTCTGAAAAGAGTCGGCCAATAAAATCCTGCTTGAGCAATCTTGGCAGCAGTTCTTGAAGCACCAAAATGTCCCCCACATGGAGAGGAATGATAGTGGAACAAGATACTTGCAATTTCCTCCTCTGGCACACATATTCTAAATAGCCCATCAGCACATCTCCTAAAGAGAAGAGGCTCATCCCAAAAGTAATGTTTTGCCTCAGCTAGAAACTTCTTCTTCTTTTGATATCCCACATCCGGAGGTAGAACTTCACTCACAATGTAGTTCACATAATCGGCAAACCAAGGGATGTCGGAAGAAGAGACAGCCAACAAATAATCATCAGGAAGGGCATCATTGATTGGTATATCCTTGTCTTCCTCATCTCCTAATTCTTGCTTCAGCTTAGAGAGATGATCAGCTACAACATTCTCGGTACCCTTCTTATCTCGAATTTCCAGATCGAATTCTTGCAACAAAAGAATCCATCTGATGAGACGAGGTTTAGCTTCCTTCTTGCTTAGAAGGTACCGAATGGCTGCATGATCTGTGAAAACAATCACTTTAGAGTCCACCAAGTAAGATCTGAACTTGTCAACTGCATATACCACTACAAGAAGCTCCTTTTCGGTTGTGGCATAATTCAATTGGGCTTCATCAAGAGTCTTGCTTGCATAATAAATTGCATGAACCTTTCTGTCCCTTCTTTGGCCAAGCACAGCTCCTATTGCATAATCACTAGCATCGCACATCACCTCAAATGGCAGGTTCCAATCCGGTGCTTGCATGATAGGGGCAGAAATTAAGGCTTGCTTTAACCTGCAGAAGGCATCCAAACAATTTTGATCAAAATCAAAAGGAACATCTTTAGCTAGCAAGTTAGTCAAAGGTTTAGCTATTTTAGAGAAATCTTTAATGAAACGTCGGTAGAAGCCGGCGTGTCCTAGAAAACTCCTCACTCCCTTGACAGAATTTGGGGGAGGCAATTTCTCTATGATGTCCACTTTGGCTTTGTCTACTTCAATGCCATGTTCAGATACTTGATGGCCAAGAACAATCCCTTCTTTTACCATAAAATGGCATTTCTCCCAGTTGAGTACCAGATTTACCTCCTCACATCTCTGTAACACTTGAGATAAATTGGTTAAATAGTTATCAAAGGAAGTGCCATACACAGAAAAGTCATCCATAAAGACTTCCATGATATTTTCAATGAAATCAGAAAAGATTGCCATCATACAACGCTGGAAAGTAGCTGGAGCATTGCACAGACCAAAAGGCATTCTTCTATATGCAAATGTGCCATAAGGACAAGTAAATGTGGTCTTTTCCTGATCATTTGGATGGATAGGGATTTGAAAGAAACCAGAATAGCCATCCAAATAACAGAAATGTGAATGCTTAGCTAACCTTTCTAGAGTTTGATCAATGAAGGGAAGAGGGAAGTGATCTTTCCGGGTTGTCTTATTCAATTTCCTATAATCAATACACATTCTCCAACCTGTGACAGTCCTAGTGGGAATTAGCTCATTGTTTTCATTTTTCACTACAGTTAGCCCCCCTTTCTTAGGCACAACATGAACCGGGCTAACCCATTGGCTATCGGAAATTGGGTAAATTACCCCTGCATCTAACAGTTTCATTATTTCTTTCTTCACAACTTCTTTCATATTAGGATTCAGCCTTCTTTGGTGTTCAATGGAGGATTTACTGTCATCCTCCAACAATATCTTATGCATGCATATAGAAGGACTAATCCCCTTTAAATCAGAAATGGAATACCCCAAAGCTTTCCTATGAGATCTAAGCTGCCTAAGTAATTTTTCTGTTTCCAAAGCAGTTAGATTGGCATTGACTATAACAGGATAAGTAGAATGGGGTCCTAGAAATTCATACCTTAGAGAAGATGGGAGAGGTTTCAACTCTACCTTAGGTGGTGTGTCTTCTTCAGTGGTGGTTTTGCTGGACTCCACCTCCAATGTTTCAATTGCTGCTTCAGGGAAGGGATATGCAGCAGTTTCTTCAGTTTCAACCACCTCTTTTGTAACCAGGCATGCTTCTAGAGGATCTTGGATGCTCTCCTTTAGAAGGTTTTCTTTGACAGCTTTATCCAGCACATCTACCCTGCATATGAAGTCTTCACAAACAGGTAATTTGATAGATTCATTCAAATTAAATTCAACCTTCTCATCCCCAACAGATAATGACAGTCTACCATTTTTAACATCAATTAAAGCTCCAGCAGTAGCAAGAAATGGTCTACCTAAGATAATAGGGATTTGAGCATCCTCCTCCATCTCTAGAACAACAAAGTCTACTGGTATGAAAAACTTACCAACTTTAATAGGTATATCTTCAAGAATACCTACTGGATATTTGACTGACCGGTCGGCTAATTGAAGTGAAACCGTAGTAGGCTTCATCTCCTCAATGTTCAATCTCTTGGCAACCGTCAGTGGCATAAGACTCACACTCGCTCCTAAGTCACACAATGCCCGATCAATAGGGACATTTCCTATAACACAAGGTATAGAGAAGCCTCCGGCATCCTTTAGCTTAGGAGGTAGCTTATTTTGAATGATGGCACTACACTCCTCAGTCAAAGCCACAGTTTCATGCTCCTCTAACTTCCTCTTGTTGGAGAGAATGTCCTTCAAAAATTTAGCATATGAAGGCATTTGTGAGAGTGCATCTGTGAAGGGGATATTGATGTATAGCTTTTTCAGCACCTCCAAGAACTTTCCAAACTGCTTATCCAGTTTAGCCTTGGCTAATCTTTGAGGATAAGGGATAAGCAGTTTGTAAGGTTTCGGAGGGATATATTTGGATTTTTCTGGTAGTTCCCCTTCATTCTCTACAGTATCAGTGGTATTTGAGGCCTTGTTGCCTTCCATTTGCTTCTCCCCCACACTTGTCTCTTTTTCACTTTCTTGAGTGGCAATAGGATCATTCAATAATCTTCCACTCCTAAGAGTTACTGCCTTGCAATGCTCCCTTGGATTTGATTCTGGTTGGGCAGGGAGTTAGCCAAAAGCTCTTGAAGAAGATGCGGAGGCTTGCTGGGCAATTTGAGTTTCCAGCATCTTTCCATGAGTGGCCAAGGTATCCACTTTAGAAGAAAGTTGTCTGATTAAATCTTCCATGTGTCTTCCATGTTGTCTAAATTCCTCATTGGTCTTCTCTTGAGAAATAAGAAATTTCTCCAAGAGGCCTTCTAATTTGGCAGTAGAAGATTGTTGGGCAGGTGGGTTGTATGATCTTTGACCTTGGAAACCAGGTGGTGGTGGTCTATTGGTGGTGTTTTGTGTGTGATATGGCTGGGTAGGCTTGTAGGAGAAGTTTGGATGATTCCTCCATGATGGATTATAAGTATTTCCAAATGGCTCATTGGAATTTCTCTGTCCAAACCCACTATTATTCACATAATTCATTTGCTCAGTAAAGTCTTGGCCCAAGGTGCATTCAGCTGCAACATGCCCTGTAACACCACAAATCTCACAGGAACTATCAGTAGCACCTGTTGTATTCACACTGTTAACATGAAATTTATCAAATTTAGCCATTAGAGCATCTACCTTGCTACCTAAATTTCCTAATGCATCTACTTTAGCAGATAAATGACTAAAGGCATCTAATTCATACTTCCCTGCTGGTTTCCTTGAAGGTCCTCTCTCATTGGACCATTGATAGTGATTCAAGGCCATATCTTCAATCAGCTCATAGGCTTCATCCAGCCTTTTATTCATTAAGGCTCCTCCAGCAGCGGCATCTATAGTGAGTCTAGTGTTGTAATTCAAACCATTGTAGAAGGTGTGGAGAACAAGCCATTTTTCCAATCCATGGTGTGGACATAGCCTTAATAGCTCTTTAAATCTGTCCCAAGCATCAAAAAGGGATTCTCCTTCTCTTTGGGAAAAGGTAGTGATCTCATTCCTCAATTGGGCAGTCTTGCTTGGAGGAAAGTATTTTGATAGGAAAGCCCTCAGCAGCTCTTCCCATGTTGTAATTGACCCAGCTGATAAGGAGTGCAACCAAGCTCTTGCTCTATCCCTCAAGGAGAATGGGAAGAGCCTAAGCTTGATGGCGTCAGCTTGTACCCCATTAATCTTTATTGTATCACAATATTCCAGGAAAATCTGGATGTGGAGGTTAGGATCCTCCATTGGCAATCCACCAAATTGATTTTGCTGCACCATAGACAGCAAAGTTGGCTTCAATTCAAAGTTATTGGCCTCCACAGCAGGCCTCCTTATGCTGGATTGAAGACCAGTGGCATCGGGTGCGGCAAACTCTCTGAGTGATCTATTATCCATGTGTGCAGTTGCTGGTTCAATGCAGATTTCCTCTTGAAAGTGAACTGACTTGTGTTCCCTCCTTCTCCTATGCAGTGTTCTTTCAATTTCCGAATCCAAGTCAAGAATTCCGTCAAGACTTCTCCGTCGCATATAAAAGATGGTCGGCAGAAGGATTTAGTAACACTAAAACAGAACAAGGTGAGAAAGAGATGCTGTAAAAGTAAGAAAAATCAAAACAAGATGAATTATGAAGTTAAGGAAAAAGAATTGCCTAGTCTAATTTACTTAAAATTTGCTGTTAATATCAACTAGAAACAATCCCTGGCAACGGCGCCAAAAACTTGACCTCTAAAATCCGCAAGTGCACGGTTAAGTCTAGTTATAGTATAAAAGATTATCGTTCTCCACAGGGATTGTAGGTTGAGTACTAACTAAATCTCAAGCAAAATTATCTAGGCAGATCAATTGATAGTGGAATTCAAGATTAAAGTGCAAAAACAGAGATTAACTTGTCAAAATAAGGTTTGATTCAGTGGAGTAAAAGTGTACTTAGCTTAAGGATCTCTTGTACATTTCATTATGGAATGAATATAACTCTCTAACTTGGTTTACTGTTAATTATGATTGCTGGATCACCAAAATTAAACTATACCTCATTGCAAGGCTACTAGCTACTAACCAAGAGATTAAGTGTCCAGAATTACTCTAGTAACCACTAATCAAGGTTGCATTAACTCTGTTCAGAATCCATTCTTGGACATTTCATCCTATGCAAAATAATTCAATCAGCTTAATTCCTAAGTCTAATTGATATTCCCAATGATCATGCAAGATCCAATTAATTGACTGGTCATTTCAACCTAGAATCAACTAATCCAAGACACAAATCCAATATTTCGGATATATTGGCTTGTTCAAAACAAATCAGCAAGATCAAATCATAATTCAACAGTAAATCAAGCTAGATTATATAAAATTCAGTTCCATAACTCCATGAACAAGTTCACCTAAGCTAAGTACAGAGGTTTAGTGTGAGAACATCATAAGATCAGAAGAAAATAAGAAAATAGAGGAGGAAGCCAAACAATCCATGAAGATCTACAAATTTCTTGCTTGATTCTTCAATTTCTTGCTTGGATCCGTGTTAGAAGGCGCCTTTGGTCTCCCCTCGGGCTTCTCCTAGCAGTTTTTCTTCTTAATTCCCAGCTTTCTCCCCGTGATCTTCCTCCTCTCGCAGGATTTCGCGCGAAACTTATATTTTTTATGTACACGGGGTCCAACACGGCCCGTGTTGTACCCTGTGTTTCTCAGCGAAAGTTTGAGCAGCAAGGAACACGTTGTGTGACACGCCCCGTGTTCTTCTACGAATTGTCATGCAGCAATGTACACGGGGTAGTACACGGCCCGTGTTCTACCCCGTGTTTCTCAGCGAAAACTGATCAGCATACTACACGGGGTGTGACACCCTCCGTGTTCTTCAGAAGCGAATGGCAGTAATATACACGGGGTGCGACACGTCCCGTGTTCACACCCGTGTTCTTCTCTGAGTAGCCCAGTGAAGTCACGAAGCCATCCAGAATGGAACACGGCCTTGAACACGGGGTTACCATTACCCCGTGTTCTTTACTGAGTAGACAATCTTGCTTCAATGCTTCATGATTTGAATGGTTTTGCCTCTGAATTCTTTTCTAATGCTCATATGTTTCATTTCATGGCCTGAAAACAAGATATAGAGCATCTAAGTATCTTTTTCAATCAATTTTGCACAAAATACTAAGTAAATGAGTGATAAAACACATAGAATTTAGGTGTATTTGTGCACTTATCAATATACACTAACAATCTCCCACTTGCACTAAAGCCAATCATCCATGTATCTAATACCTATGGATCTCGTATGACTATCATGTTTTTGCTGCGTTAGGGCTTTTGTTAGTGGATCGGCAACATTATCGTCAGTTGGTATTTTGCATATCTTGACATCATTTCTGTCAACAATATCTCTTATGAAATGATAGCGCTGGAGTATATGTTTGGATTTGTAATGAGATCTAGGTTCCTTGGCTTGCGCAATGGCTCCATTATTGTCACAATAGAGCTCTACTGGGTCAGCAATGCTAGGAACAACTCCAAGTTCATTGATGAACTTTTTAATCCAAACAACCTCTTTTGTGGCATCTGATGCTGCAATGTATTCAGCTTTTGTTGTAGAATCAGCCACTGTCCCTTACTTTGAACTCTTCCAGGTCACAGCGCCACCATTAAGGCAAAATACATAACCTGACTGCGACCTGAAGTCATCTTTATCAGTTTGAAAGCTAGCATCAGTGTAACCATTTACAATGAGCTCTTCCTCACCTCCATAAATCAAAAACATGTCTTTAGTTCTTCTTAAGTACTTATGAATATTCTTGACAGCTGTCCAGTGACTTTCACCAGGATCTGATTGGTATCTGCTCGTCATGCTTAAAGCATACGAGACATCAGGACGAGTACATAACATAGCATACATGATAGACCCAATCGCAGATGCATAAGGGATCTTACTCACGCGCTGTCTCTCATACTCTGTGGAAGGACATTGAGTTCTTGAGAGACTTATGCCATGTGACATCGGCAAGAATTCTCTTTTAGAATCTTGCATGCTAAACCTTTTTAGCACCTTGTCGATGTATGTACTCTGACTTAGGCCAAGCAATTTTCTCGATCTATCTCTATAGATCTTGATACCTAATACATAGGAGGCCTCACCTAAGTCTTTCATAGAAAAATAATTTCCTAACTAAGTTTTTACACACTATAGTGTAGGAATGTCATTTCCAATGAGTAATATGTCATCTACATACAACACCAGAAAGATTATTGTGCTCCCACTAACCTTCTTGTATACACAGGGTTCATCTTCATTTTT
Source organism: Sindora glabra (assembly GCA_020226215.1). Classification (NCBI taxonomy): domain Eukaryota; kingdom Viridiplantae; phylum Streptophyta; class Magnoliopsida; order Fabales; family Fabaceae; genus Sindora; species Sindora glabra. Next base: position 66,167,063 of record CM035226.1, read on the forward strand.
TATGAAACCAAACTCTTTGATTGCATCATCGAAACGAAGATTCCAACTCCGAGAAGCTTGCTTCAACCCATAAATGGATCGTTACAATTTACAAACTTTTCCAGCATTTTCAGGATTTATAAAACCTTAAGGTTGTGTCATGTACACATCCTCAAGAAGATTTCCATTAAGGAAAGTAGTTTTTGACATCCATTTGCCAGATTTCATAATCATAATATGTTGCTATAGCTAGAAGAATCCTGATGGATTTAAGCATAACAACTGGAGAAAAAGTCTCATCATAGTCAATACCATGGATTTGTTTGAAACCTTTTGCAACCAATCGTCCCTTAAAGGTACACATATTACCATCTATGTCAGTTTTCTTTTTGAAAACCCATTTGCACCCAATGGGTTTTACCCCTTCAGGTGGATCAACCAAAGTCCAAACTTGGTTTGTATACATGGAGTCCATCTCTGATTTCATAGCTTCTAGCCATTTCTCAGAATCTAGTCCTATCATAGCCTCTTGGTAGGTTGTGGGCTCATCTTGGTCCATGAGTAACACATCACCGTGATGAGTCATGAGAAAACCATATCTCTCGGGCTCACGACGTATCCTACTAGATCTACGTGGGTTCTGTGTTACATGAGCAGGTTCTTCCACAACTGTTTGTGGAACTGGCTCAGGTTCCATCTCAAGTTCAATGTTTTCTCGTTGATCTTGAATTTCTTTAAGTTCTATTCTTCTCCCACTGATTCTTTTAGAGATAAATTCTCTCTCTAGAAAAACACCAGTTCGAGCAATAAATACTTTTTGCTCGGTTGGATTATAGAAATAATATCCTTTTGTTCCCTTAGGATATCCAACGAAAAAATATTTATCAGATTTAGGTCCAAGTTTATCAGAAGCCTGACGTCTTACGTAAGCTTCGCAGCCCTAAATCTTCATAAAAGACAAACTAGGACGTTTCCCAGTCCATATCTCATATGGTGTCTTTTGAATTGATTTTGACGGAACACGATTTAGTGTGAAAGTTGTAGTCTCTAGAGCATGTCCCCAGAAGGAATTTGGAAGGTCAGCCTGACTCATCATTGACCGAACCATGTCTAACAAAGTTCAATTCCTCCTTTCAGAAATACCATTCCATTGAGGTGTTCCTGGTGGAGTGAGTTGTGATACAATGCCACACTCCTTTATATGATTAAGGAACTCTCGGTCTAAGTATTCACCACCTCTATCTGATCGAAGTGCTTTAATACTTTTACTAAGTTGGTTTTGTACTTCATTTTTTAACTCTTTGAACTTTTCAAAAGATTCAGACTTATGTTTCATAAGAAACACGTAACCACATCTACTAAAATCATCAGTAAAAGTAATGAAGTACTGATAACCTCCTCTAGCTTGTGTGTTTAAAGGTCCACATACATCACTATGTATAAGGCCCAATAAATCACTAGCCCTTTCACCTTTCCCAGTAAAAGGGGCTTTAGTTATCTTACCTAATAAACATGACTCACATACCTCATATGATTCGAAATCAAATGAGTCCAAAAATCTATCCTTATGAAGTTTGGAGATGCGTGTCTCATTTATATGGCCTAAACGACAATGCCAAAGATAGGTTGGATTTGAATCATTAGTTTGGACCTTCTTCGTGTTTATGTTATAGATTGGATTTTCAAGGTCCAAAACATAAAGACCATTCATTAATTGTGCACTGCCATAAAACATTTCATTTAAATAAATAGAGCAACATTTGTCCTTTATTATAAATGAAAAACCTTTCTTGTCTAAACAAGAAACAGAAATTAAATTTCTACTAACAGTAGGCACAAAATAACAATTGTCCAATTCTAAAACTAATCCACTATGTAAAGATAAATAAAAAGTCCCTACAGCTAATGCAGCAACTCTTGCTCCATTTCCAACGCGCAGGTCCACTTCACCTTTGGCTAATGATCTACTTTCTTTAAGATCCTGCACATTTACACAAATGTGAGTACCACATCCAGTATCTAATACCCAAGATGTAGAAGTAGATAAATTAACCTCTCTAACATAAATACCTGAGTTAGAAGTCCCACTTTCCTTTTGCTTCTTAAGCTCTTCCAGGTAAATCTTGCAATTTCGCTTCCAATGTCCTGGTTCTTTACAATGGAAGCATTGTCCTTCCTTGGCCACGCCACCTTTGGGCTTCAGTGCAGAGGAACTTGACTTGGACTTTCCATCAGTCTTGTCCTTTTTCTTTTTATTCTTGGCCTTAGACTTGCCCTTTCCTTTGCCCTTTTGAACCATCATAATGGAATTGGGCTTGGACTTTTTCAAGTTCTGCTCAACAGTTCTCAACATGTTAAGCAGTTCAGGCAAAGTCTTATCAATTTCATTCATGTTGTAATTCATGACGAATTGACTATAGCTTTTAGGCAACGATTGCAGAACTATATCAGTGGCCAATTCTTGCTGCAAAGGAAAACCCAATCTTTCAAGGCTATTAATGTACCCAATCATTTTAAGTACATGTGTAGCAATGGGTGTTCCTTCAGCCATCTTACACTGAAACAATGCTTTAGATACATTATATCTCTCATGTCTTGCTTGCTCTTGGTAGAGCTGTTTAAGGTGATCAATTATATTGAACGCCTCCATGTTCTCATGTTGCTTTTAAAGCTCAGAGTTCATGGTAGCAAGCATGAGACAACTGACATCCAGAGCATCTTCTAGATGCTTCTTATAAGCATCCTTTTCTGCTCGAGGAGCATTAGCAGCAGGCTCATTTGGAGTAGGTTGCTCTAAGACATACTGTTTTTTCTCATGCTTAAGGACAATCCTCAAGTTTCGATACCAATCGAGAAAATTCATCCCATTCAGTTTATCCTTCTCAAGGATAGATCGCAATGATAAATTTGATGCATTTGATGCCATGGTTATCTACAATAGAAAAATATGCAAAAATGAGAATCATGTATTTTATTTATTTAATAAGGTCTTTTATTAAATAATACTCCCACTATTTTTCTCAAAATAATAGCCCTCACTATTATTTCAAAAAATCGTAGCATTTGAGATTTTCTAGTAGGTCAAGATCCATATTTCACCTAGACTTAAGTCAGCTTTGGCTGATCACTCAAGTTTTAGCTATTTAGGTAGGCAACTCCTTGCCAATTACATCTTATGTAACTCTTGGATAGTTAGGTGAACAACACTTGTTCAAATCCATCTCATGGACTTAAGCCCAACTCCATGCCTCTAGGCCCCCAATCCTATTAAGATGGCCTAGTTAAGTCAAAAATCCAATTATTGGCATTTGGACATCACTATTATCCTATCGTGTCTCACCAAGATAAACTAGACACTTTGCTTTGACAAACCTACCTTATGTTGATCAAGGCCTTGACAAGTGCCATTCATTGGAAGGCATCACTTTTATTACTGACTTAATATTTGCATTACGGGATTTAAATGTCTATTTTAGATCTCACAATTATTTGCCATCCATACATGCCTATATCTAACATATCATATACATTAATATAAAGCATGCAATAAAGCATAAAATAAATGTGCATAGTTATGGCCCAACTACTTTGATTTTCCCAAGCCAATGAGAAAACCAAAAGGTCAACCTAGGGTAAAGATATCTTCTTTAAGCATCTTCCACGGTTGTCCTCATATTGATTTTGGCTCCTTATCTCCATGGCAGCAAGCTCCAAGCTTAAACATGTTATACATTTGAAAGGAAACTATTCTAGCTTTACAATACATAATGAAAGAGAAAACTCGAGTTACATTCGAGGGGAGTAAGGTGAGAGAAAAAATGTACAACTAGAATTTATAGAGAAAGGCACGACATGCAGGCCGTATTTAATTACAATAAAACTAAAACCAATAAATGAAAGATAACCATACATTATGGTGTAAGGGCCATAACTATGCATCATGCAGCAAACATCACATGTAAGCATACAAACAACCATAGGTATTTATTGAAATTGATCTTGTTTCCAATTTTAACTTGTTTAAAATTAGAAGGTTATGAAAAGATTGATTTTAAAACGCAACTTAGATTCAGGCTATCAATTATTGCGCTACGCAGAGTTAGTACGACGGTCCCGCTAGCTGGTTAGCGGGCGGGGTTCGAGGGGAGGCCGCCCCGCGCGGGGGTGAAGGGGCGGAGCCGCCTTCCCAAAAAATTTTATGCATCTTACATTCAAAATTTTGAAGACTTTCGGGCAAAAATCCAGAAAATTTTAAATGTTTCAGTTTCTGTATTAACCATTAAAACAATCGGCCAAAATTAGAATTTATCAAGAACCCTAATTCCAGAACTGTTCCGAAATCCTACTTCTTGATGTTCCGCCATATTAACTCAAACATTAGTCCATGTTCTATTTAATTTAATCTCATTAAATGAAACAGAATGCATCCATCACATATATACAATCAGACATGTTTCTGTTCGAATTTTAATCTCATTAAAATGAAACCTTCATCAGCTATGTTTCCAGTTTTTAATCTCATTAAAATTGAATCATTAATTATGTATGTTTTAATCTAATTTTTAATCTAATCAAAACTGATTCATTAACATACAGAATTACATTGATCCAGAACCCTAATTGCATCATGCATGATCTGATTAAACACGAATTATCCAGATTTAAACGCATAACACAGAAAACTAATCTATGGATTCACAAGTGGCTCTGACACCACTGCTGGAAATCATGCATCATACATGCATAGCGGAATAAAAATTTTGCACGATTTCCACCAAGGATCCATGCGAATTTAGAACGCCATAGATTAGGGATTAGGGTTTATACCTTTCGGCTAAAAATCTTCTGTCCGCTACACAACATTTTTGATTTGCTTCCAAATCACGAACCAAAATAGAAACTAGAAGATCAGATCACCAGTACAACGTTTATGTGGCTGCACCTCTGTGGTATCCACACGAACCCGTGAATCACCGATGAATGTCCACTACACACACCGGTTGGAATTGATCTTCTTACATCTCGTAGTGCTAGCAACGCTTCTTCAGGGGTTTTGATCAAGGAGAGGTGCTAAGGTTTTCTATGCCTTTTTGGGGTGCGTGAATAATGATAGATATCCTATTATTACCAAATAAGCCTATTTAAATAGGTGCATAGAAAAACCTAACCTATTTGGACTTTATTCCATGTATAATTATAGGCTTACTATTGGGCCTTATAATTATAACATGAATTCCTAAATTTTAAGCCCAAACAATTTGGTCCATTAATTCCAAATTCACTAGGCTCTAAATGTGCGACCCTACAGGCTCTTATTACGTTGGCAATGACCATTAATCATATTAATGATCATAAACAATGATTAGTGTCTAGCAACACATCATTGTTACCCAAGTAATGAGAAAGTCGGTGATTTGACTAAACCTTTACACGTGATCATCACTTATGTCCTTTTGTCCTATACATCTAGATTGAGCACGAGACATGGACCGTGTCATTCCTGTATAGCCCAATCTTAAGATTTCTTGATTCCTAAGTAAGCTGACTGAAACAAATGTAATCGACATCTCATGTCAATTCATCTGAGCATGGCCATGCATTTTCTCAGCTTTACTTAATCAAGGGGCCCATAGATGTTACTCCTGTTATATAGGAGGGACAAATCCCATCTTGATCACACAAACCCCTCCGCATGATATGTGACATATCCAATATCTACCCTTACATTCACTTAACCATTAGTGACATAGAATAGTATCAAAATATGAAACTCACATGGAGGGAACCTTGGTGATCTCAGGTCAAAGGACCGTATTAATAATGATCACTAAGAACCACTTATGACACTCATATAACGATCCATGTAGTGTTCTTAATATGGGTCGGTCCAGTATACAAGTTCTCTAACTTGTACTCATGTGTAAACTTAATATCCCATATAAGTCTTCACACATGCTAGTCTTAACATATCAAAGCAACCTAATCCACAATGATATATGACTAGGGACATTTAAGAATACAATTATTCTAAGGTTATTATTATAATTGAATATATTACACAGACAATATATATAAATATAATAATTGAAATTGCCATTAAAATAACATGATTCAAAATTACAATCACCAATATGATTAGTTTTAGGGCATATACACTAACAGCTATCTATAAAGTGAAAAACACTAGTCATTGGCTAGTAGGTAATAAAGATCCTTATAGTATTTCTTGGCCACTACAACCTTTTTCTCTTAGCTAATAAATCAAACATGTTATGTAAGCATTACCTACTTGCAAATTTTATGCATGGCTACCCTCTAATTGCAGTTGATTAGGCTGTTATCATGATATGTAAAATAATATTTTGACTTTATATGTAATCTCTATCAAGTATTGAAATTAGGTTGTGAAATTAAATAAGTAAGAAGATTGTTAATAATTTCTCACTTTTTTCCCTTGATATTTGACTATTGCGTCTTGTGTGATATGTTTCCCTTTAGGGCTAAAATAGTATAGTAAATTTATTTTCTTATTAAACCTTGAGCTTATGTTTTAGGCTTATACATATAAATTAAAAATAGTTTATATGAAGTATTTAAATTTGTTTTACTTTGTTAGACTAGACTCCAAAGTGGATTGTACCTTGTTTCTTGTATGTTTCACCTAATACATTTATAATTTAATGTAAGAAATAAGAAATTTAATGGAAGGTGTTATCTTAGACATTATTCTTTTGTGATGTTCTTGCCATGAAACTTTATAAGTATATACCTTGTAAGTGTACACTTTAATAAATTCAAATTTTTGTTTGCTATTAATTAAGGCTTCAAATTTGCTAAAATATGGAATAGTAAACTAGTTACTCCTTCTTTTAAATTAGTTCCAAGCATTTAAATTTGAAATTAGAAAGGCTACTACGTATACTTCTTGAATGGTTGTATCCATAGCTATTATAGTTTTTAAGTCTACAAATAATAGTTACCCTATAGAATAGAAGTCCATAATTACAACAAACATTTCAAGCTTTACCAAATACCAAGAATAATCTTCTGGGATTATAATGGTAACATTTTTTTTTCATCTTTTTGTTTTAGTATTGCATTGCTTGATACTTTAATTTATTACTTGAAGCTCATTCTAGACATGATTATGAATTTTAAGATAACATTTGCTTATTTATATGCTCTATTGATTTGTTATCGGCTATTTTAAGATAAAATTTGTTAAGTTCAATATGTTATTGCTTTTTTATGTTATATATGAGTCTTCCATGTATCAAAAACTTCTTGTTAAACATTATTATTATCCATATGTAATTCATGGCTTATAAGCATTCAAATTTTCTCTAGTTAAAGTATTAATTTCTTGTTGTAAAAGAATACGTTGATGGATGTATAATCACCAATGCATGTAAAAAAAATCTTCAAGAAGGAGCAATGTTCAAGAAAGAAATACCGTTGATCATTGTAAGTCATTCTAGATAGCAGTTTCTTTATATATTTTTGTAAGATGAATCATATAAGGCATTATGAAATGTTAACTTTGATGACCTATTTTTTATTCTAACTTTTAGGACACTTAATATGCTTAAAGTTATTAAACTTCTATGAAATACAATTTTATTATACTTTTGCTTTAGCCATTTTGAAGTTTTTTTTTAATTCACATTGTCATTATAAAAAATATGGAGTTAAATATTCAATACAAAAATATAGGATTTCAACAAATAAATTTAAATATAAAGAGGAGATATAAAATTTAGAAAAAATAACAAATCAAGCACAGTGATTGATAAAATTAATTTGCTACAATTTTTTTTAAAAAAAGTTTTCAAAAATCTAGGTGGCAGTTAGGAATTGTTTCCATTGCCTTTTTTAAAACTAACTTTGAATTTAGCAATGATCAAGAATTGCCATAATATAATTTTTTGAAGACTTTCGCAGTAGATTCCAACTGCCACTAGCTTATTTTTAAAAATTTTTCAAAACATTTAATGGTAGTTAAAAACTATTGCTATTGTGGGAGCTAAGATTCCATTGCCTAGTCACAATCATTGTTATTTCTCTATGTGGTGGCTTGTTTCTCGAGGGTTAGATAACTACTATAATTAGTGACAATTTGAACTGTTGTGAAGCACATAACATAATCATCGCTATTCATGTCTTTTTTTATGACTAAATATATTATAGTTGATTTTATGATATATAATATTATTTTTGTAATATATTACATAAAAATATTTAACTTAATAAATTATTTTAATTTTCAAATTATAACATTTCTAACTTTTTCCAAGGTCTATGCTAGGCATTGCAATAATATTATATTATAATATTAGTAAAACTATTCTAAAATAAAAGGTGTTTAATGTGTGTGTGTGTGTGTTTTTTTTTTTTTAATTTTTTTCATTAATGGAAGAAAAATACATTAATTCCTTATTACTAGCTTGAACCACCAAAAGATGTGGTCTTTTATTTGAGTAAAAATGCATGCAATTATCAGCTATACAATTATTGTAAGCATTTATTAGGAAATTATACCATGTGAAGCTAATGCTCAAATACCATAATGGGCCCTTTACTAGTTTGTCCTATGCCTCTTAATTTGCTGAGAGTTTTGTTAAAACTTAGAGTTATCCTAATATTTGAGGAACTCTTTTCATTACTCATTTGCTACTTAGCTAGACTAAGTTTTCCCACCTTTTCCATGATGTTTTTCATGGTCGTGGAATCCAAGTAGTTGAAAATTTTTCATATGCATATAATATATATATATATATATATATATGTCATTGTTAAGCAAGGTTTCATATATAATACTTTCACAATTTAAAAAATATTAAATAATTAGTCAAAATTATAATAAAAGAATAAAATAATGAGTTTAAAAGTATTATACCTTTTGAAAAAAACATCTTCTGGTTAATTTTTAAATTTTGCTTCTAAATAGGCCAATAGTTGGTGAACTTGCTTTTGATTATGTGATTTAATGGATTTATTGTCTTATGGCTCTAAAAAAACCTAGGCACACAACATTGATTTAAACACATACATATCCTTTTGAGATATGATAGCCTTAAAGGGGCTAGAGTTAGGCATATGGGGAAGTGGGGGAATCCTTCCTTGGATGAATGTCACATATGAAAATGGTGGTAGCATTGGCAAAGGCCATGAAGTAGTTAGAGATGTTGGTAACATGGTCTTATCTACTAATAGTTGTGTAGGCTTTGTGGTGAATATGCTAAAAGGCCTAACATAAGGACAAAAATGTAGCTAGGAGGAGTATGTGCTAGCAGGACCTAATTGAACTTTATAGTAGGCAATGATCCATCACTAGAGATATAGGGATTACTCATTTTGCAACTTGTCCTCCTCTACCGTATCCATAAGCTATTTGACTTGTTATCTATATCTAGCATGCATACCACATATAACTATAACTAACTCATTAATTACTTAAGACAATTAATTTCACACACACACACACATATAATCGATTGCCTAATTTAATAAATAATTCTAATTAATTCAAAATAATTACATAAACAAAAATAACGATTAATTAACTATTAACTAATTCAAAATAAATCATTTAAACAGTGATAACCTTAATATTATTGGCTAAGTAATTCAATGTATAATTCAATACTTGGTAAGTATTTAATTGATTATAAATTATAACTAACTCAATAACTAATTCTAGTTCATTGGAAATATATTACATAAACACTAATAACTATCAATTAACTAATCCAAAATAAATTACATATAGAGTAATAATTATTAACTAATTATTTAATTCAAAATAACTTATGTAAGATAACAATAATATAATTAACTTGTTAATTCAATGTATAATTTTATAACTAGTAACTATTAATTAATTAGAAATTATAACTAACTCAATAACTAAATTGTGTATAAATAGTAACTATTTAATTAATTAAAATCAATCAATAAAATTTGTAAATTTAGCACCAAAAATAATTTAATCTATTTAAAATTGTAAAATATACCTTAAAAAATAAATAACTCACTTGTATGCTAGGAAATCTCTTCTATGTTGTGGAGGAATAGGAAGAAGAAGGAAATGGTAGAAGAAGGCCTTGCATAGGTTTTTTGTTGTTTTGAATTTTTTGATATATTTTTCCTTCAAAAACCTATCATGCACTTTATAAATTCAACAAAAATTGACATGAAACTTTTAAGAAAAAAATCTAACTATTGGTAATAATGAGATTTTAATTTTCATAAAAATATATGTCAAATTTCAATAGCTTTTTAAAAATTTCTGATGGATTTCTAATGAATTTCAATCAATTAAACAATATTCGAGCCATTTGAATTTTGGTCAACTAGTTCTCAATAGATTTTTAAAAAAATTAATAATTATTTATGATAGAAGAAATCCATTGGAAATTTTTGTCAAAATCAATAAATTTTCTCACAATGATTTCATTTCAATAGAAATAATTTTAATTTATTTACAAATAAATTTTACTATTAAAATTATGTTAGAAACGATGATTTCAAAATTAGCTATCATAATTACAATTCCAAAATATTAGAAATTGATATAAACCTTTTGCTTAGACTAATATAGATTAGATACAATACTTACTATTCTACATGGGCACCTCCCTACTCTTACATATAAACTTTGGCCACTTGGACTTTTCCACGTTGATCAGACTAGGCCTAAGTTGTATGGATACCTTTTAGCTGCTCTAATACATGGATTTACATTTGCATGGACATTTGGCTCTTACATTTACTTGTTCAAACTTCCTTCATAAATTCACAACTACTCACCTATGTAAATCTAGGACACCACTTATTGTATATTCTTTGGTCCATCACAAGTGATCAATAACTTACAAATTTTGTTAAAAAAATTATCATTTTTTTAAAAAATAAATAAGATTTATAAATTTGGTTATACCTATTTGAATAAATTTAATTGTTAATGTTTTAACATTCCATTGTTATTTATTGTGAATTGTGAAGGGAAGATATAACATCCTTTGCAAAGAAGGAAACGCACAATCAATAGTGAAGGGAAAAGATTAGTGGCTTTAGGCTTAAGGTGACAGCGAATAAGGTTAGAATAAAGATATAAGACAAAATTTGTATATCTACCATTGCCATTTTCTATAGTAACATACACCGATGATATACATAAGAATAATTCTTCATAATAATTACATATAAATAAAGGGTTACATTTTTATGATAAAAACCCATCCAAATAAGGTGATGAGTAGCTATTCACCAAGTATATTATATACTAACTCTTTTATTGATTTAAATTATAAGTATTGATCATGGATCCAATGGTGCAAATTGACACTTATATAGGGATCTTGTAGTCTTCTTATGACACTTATGAGATATTATTCCATTATAAAGTACAATTTACACCTATAAATATAAGGATAAATTATGAAGTAATACTTAAAAAAAATATACGTAAAGTCTAATCGCATTATAATACATCCTTTTTATTGGGTACCCCTACTTGAAAGCTCCACTAGTAATGATGTTCTTTTTTCCTCCATAGAGATAGATCCAAAGGAATGAAACCCCAATAGATCCAACTGAAAGTTTGTGTCATTTGATGTGTTATGTAAATTATATTTCCATATGAATAATTTTTGCATATGTATATGTATATTTGACTTTAGAACTTTTAATGTATATAGTTTTGTATCTTGAGTCTTAATATCAATGTTCTCTAATAATATTAATTTAATAAAGATATTAGAATGCTATAAAGGTTTGTAAAGATATCTATTTAGTATATTAGTACTAATTATATATCTTTATGTTGGTCATGATAGTCGTAAGATGGGTTATGACACATTTATATTTAGATTATAAGTTTCTAAACTATAATATTAACTTCTTTTAATTAATTTTCTTTTTTTTCTTAATTCTTTATGTTAATTACTTGAAATTGCATAAGTTGAATGTTAACTTAGTATAATTTGTGTTCAACCTTGTGATTCCAAATCTTTAGCTATTTTTATATTAAATTATAGTTAGTTAATTACTATTTTTCATATGAGAATAGAAGATTGAAAGATTAAATTAGATATTTCTATTTTAATCATTCAATTTAGCTAAATTCTATTTTCAAATCAATTTTGATCTAACCTTATAGATTATAGTAGTTACTTAATTTTGTTAATCTTAATTGATCATATTCTATATGGTTATGTAGCATAAAATTTATGAATTATTGTAAGGGTTATAGATAATTCAAAGTTCAAAAATTAATCAAAATTATTAACTACATTTAATCTGTGATTAATCCATACAAGAGCTTTTAAATCCTTGGATTAATTATTTTACTACACTAATTTTCTATCTTTTTGTTTTGCATCTACATTCTATTTTTATTAGTTCATTCTATTTTAATTTTGAATCAAAATGACCTAATTGTATTCTATTTCTATTAATTGCATCTTGTCTTACTATAATTAGTTTGCATTTAGTCAATTTTATTTTGTAATTTGCATACCATTCTAGATAATTGCATTCTATTGTATTTTTATTCTATTTACATTTTGTTTATTAGTAAATTATTGTGAAAGGATAATATCAAGTAAATCACTAGCGGTTCAACTTGATTGTCTCTTGATATTGCAAAATTTCTATCAACCAATAATATCTAATTTTGATCGTATTGTAACACACCAGTCATTATTATGGATAATCTTACAAAATAACACATTTCTTACCAATTAAGACAACATTTTTGGCATCTTAATATGTTTAAATCTTTTTAAATAAAATCATACCATTGCATGGCATATTATCTACAATTATTTTTAATTGTGAGATATAATTTATGTTATATTTTTGGCAAGTGTTTCAAGAAGCGTTGGGAACATAACTATAGTTTAGTACAACATTTCACACATAAATGGATAGTCAATTGGAAAGTATGATTTAAACATTAAAGTATGTACTTATAGATTATATGATTTAGTTCAAAGGAAGTTAGGATAAATACATTTTCCTATAAGAAAAATTATCAAACATGTACCCAAATGGACCCATTCAAAATCCTATACCACAGGAAGTGTAGATAGCTAATAGAATGGTTCAAATATAAAGATATAAACATAATTAGACCAAATTTGGTGGAAAATGCAATAAATGGAGTTAAAATCATTAGAGAAACACTTCATGTAGCATATGATTAGTAAAAGGCTTATACCAATACACGAAGACAAGAGTTAGAATTGCTGGAAATCGTGCATCATACATGCACAGCGGAATAAAAATTTTGCACGATTTCCACCAAGGATCCATGCGAATTTAGAACTCCATAGATTAGGGATTAGGGTTTATACCTTTCGGCTAAAAATCTTCTATCCGCTACACAGCAAATCCGATCTGCTTCTATCCGTTTTCCAATCCAATCTGCTCTCCAAATCACGAACCAAAATAGAAACTAAAAGATCAGATCACCAGTGCAGCGTTTATATGGCTGCACCTCTGTGGTATCCACATGAACCCATGAATCACCAATGAATGTCCACTACACACACCGGTTGGAATTGATCTCCTTTCACCTCGTAGTGCTAGCTATGCCTCGTCAGGGGTTTTGGTCAAGGAGAGGTGCTAGGGTTTTCTATGCCTCTTTTGGGGTGCGTGAATAATGATAGTAAACCTATTATTACCCAATAAGCCTATTTAAATAGGTGCATAGAAAAACCTAACCTATTTGGGCTTTATTCGATGTACAATAATAGGCTTACTATTGGGCCTTATAATTATAACATGAATTCCCAAATATTAAGCCCAAACAATTTGGTCCATTAATTCCAAATTCACTAGGCTCTAAATGTGCGAACCTACAGGCTCTTATTACGTTGGCAATGACCATTAATCATATTAATGATCATAAATAATGATTAGTGTCTAGTAACACATCATTGTTACCCAAGTAATGAGAAAGTCGGTGATTTGACTAAACCTTTACATGTGATCATCACTTATGTCCTTTTGTCCTATACATCTAGATTGAGCACGAGACATGGACCGTGTCATTCCCGTATAGCCCAATCTTAAGGTTTCTTGATTCCTAAGTAAGCTGACTGAAACAAATGTAATCGACATCTCATGTCAATACATCTGAGCATGGCCATGCATTTTCTCAGCTTTACTTAATCAAGGGGCCCATAGATGTTACTCCTGTTATATAGGAGGGACAAATCCCATCTTGATCACACAAACCCCTCCGCATGATATGTGACATATCCAATATCTATCCTTACATTCATTTAACCATTAGTGACATAGAATAGTATCAAAATATGAAACTCACATGTAGGGAACCTTGGTGATCTCAGGTCAAAGGACCGTATTAATAATGATCACTAAGAACCACTTATGACACTCATATAACGATCCATGTAGTGTTCTTAATATGGGTCGGTCCAATATACAAGTTCTCTAACTTGTACTCATGTGTAAACTTAATATCCCATATAAGTCTTCACACATGCTAGCACAATGATATATGACTAGGGATATTTAAGAATACAATTATTCTAAGGTTATTATTATAATTGAATATATTACGTAGACAATATATATATAAATATAATAATTAGAATTGCCATTAAAATAACATGATTCAAAATTACAATCACCAATATGATTGGTTTTTGCGCATATACACTAACAAGAATTTCAAGAAGGAAAGCATGTATTATTAAAAGTGTTAAAATGTGTATTTCTAAGGGTGTTACTAATGAAAGAAATAATGGAAGGCATGTATTTCTAACGGTGTTACTAATGAAAGAAGTAATGTGATTTGATAAGAAAGGGAAACTAACATTAGAATTTGTTAAACCCTATTTGATAACAAAGAGAACAGGTATAGTAGCTTATCGGTTGGATTTACCAAAGAGCATAAAAGCAATACACCTTGTATTCTATATCTCATTTTTATGGAAGTATATCCCAAATTAGTCTTATGTTCAAAAGGAAGAACTAGTAAAATTAGATCAAAAGTAAACCTATATAGAGAAATCAATCAGGATAATAGATAAACGAGTTAAAAAGCTAAGATCTAAAGAGATCCCTGCAATCAAAGTGGTTTGGAAAAAACATGGTAAGCAAAAGGCAACTTAAGAAAGGGAAACAAATTCAAAGCTAAAATACCTATAATTGTTGGTCAAGATAATTTAAAGCTTTTATATAGGTTATTGATAATTTTGTGTTTTCTCTATATTGTTAGTAAAATTTGAGGACAAATTTTCTCTAATGAAAAATTGTAATACCTAATAAGAACTCAATATGCAATAATGGATAAAACTAAGTCAGATAGAGTCTGGTAGTGGATAATAAGTAGAAATAATGGATGAAAATCTACTAGAATTTATTTAAGAAAAATCTTAGGAAATTAGGAGTATTTAAGATCTAAGATCAATATGGCTTAAAAGTAGCTTAAGGTTTTACTCAAAAGTATCCTAAAATTATCCTAAGGTTGTAAAATTGAAATTTTAAACCCATTTAAAAGTATATAGATGATCACCTTGGAGAAAGAGGAAATTTTAGTTTGGTTTAAGGGCTTCAATGTGATTTCTAAATGATTTTATAACTTTATAATTAAACTATTTGGAGAATAAGCAATTAGAAACTTCTTTCTAAGAATTATGATAAGCTTAACCAAACTAGCTAAAATGAAACTAAACTAAGTGAACTAGATAATGCAATCTTGTTAAAATGGAATAATGTCATTTTACTTGAAGGTTACTCCAAAATTTCCTATAAATAGTCAAACTTAATTCATACCCTCCTTATAATAAAAAGCCTATGGCTAGAGAGCAAATTTAGAGAGAGGAAGTCTTATCTTAAGAGTTCTTGTTAAATTCTAGTAAAAAATAAGAAAGGATAAAGTCTAGTAGATCCTCAAAATGCTGCCAAAATTTTGATGTGCAAGTTGCACTACACCAAAATTAGATTATAATAGTTTGCTAAAAAATAATGTAATATATGATGTTAACCAAGTCGTACTCTTAATGATCCTTTGATTTATCCTTTCTAAATTAACTTATTAACAATTATTACAAAAATGTTTAAGCTATCATGCATTAAAAACATAAGAAATGAATGCAAACAGAATGCAAATGCTGCTCAAATAAAATGCTAGATGGAATGGAAGTAGATTTAAAATGCAAAAATAGAATGTAGTATGTAATATTAGCATAGAATTGAAGCTAAGGGGTTTATTATTCAAAATTAAAATAATTGTATTGAATAAAGCAAACACAAACTAAAATATCGAGAAAGAAATCTAATATAATGAAAAAGTCAATCTAAAGATTTGATAGCTCTTAATTTAGATTAATCATGGATCACTTGATATTTTATTGTTCTAATTAACTTTTCAACCTTAAATTATTTGGAACCTCTATAATAATTCCTGAATTCCACACTAGATAACCACTTAGGATTTGATCAATTAAGATTAGCTAAATTAAGAGATTGTTATAATTCGTGAGCCAAATTGAAATTGCTTTAAAGATAAAATTATGTTGAATTGAGAAATTAAACTAGAAACCTCAATATTAATCTCTCAATCATATTTCCCTATATGTAAAACTATGATTAACTAACTATAATTTAATATCAAAACAACAAAAGATAAAAAATCACAAGGATAAACACTAATTATACCAAATTAACATTTAATTCATACAATTTCAAGAAATCAATATAAAGAATTAGAGAAAGAAAAAAATTAATTAGAAAAAATTAACATTATAAATTAAGACCTCATAATCAATTAGAGAAGAACTTTAAAATCCTTGAATTAAATCTAAAGTTTAGCCCTCTATAATTGAAAAACAAAAGCTTGAAGAAGAGAGAAAATTGTTTTGTTGAATTATGTAAAGTCTTAGTCTAAAGTATAATAGTGTTTTTGCCTCTAATCTGACTTGATACCTCTAAATGCCTATTAGACTTAGTTCCTATGCCTCTTAGGATTACAAAGATGGTGTTTTCCTAATTTTTAGAAGCCTAGGACCTATTTTTTTAAAGCAATTAATTATAAGAGTTATATTAGTGAATTCTTATAAGTTTGACTTCCACCCAATATAAGATTGTTAAAACAATGTAATTTTAGTAAACCATAAGCATAAAAGTTGTAAAGCTAAGTTTTAGGAAGATTTTAGTGCTAGTTTCAAATTAATTAGACCTCTATTATTCTAGATATAGTTCAAAAACTAAAATTGGCTCAATTGGGATACAAATAAGGTTTCAAATTTTTTATTAAATAGTACTTCCAATGAGTTAAAATAAGGCTTTGGCCAAAACACCAAAGTTGTAGATATTAGCTTAAGCTTTCCAACAATATAAAGATTATCCCAATACAATGTCCAAAACCTAAGATATAGCTAAAAACTTGAAATAGTATAAAAATCTAGCATTAATTGAATAAATTTTAAATATTATTAAACTAATCCCAAATTATAAAATAAGACCTATTCTTTGAAATTTAGCAAATGTAGCATACCAAGAGACACGGAATATAGGGAAATAATATAGTAAATATTTTTCATATCAACATCCTAGTTAAGATATACCTAAAATTAGCAATTAGATGTCAGAATTATCTCATTGTGTCTCACCAAGATAAATGAGGCAATTTATTTTAGCAAACCTATCCTATGTCAATTGAGGCCTTGATGAGTGCCAATTATTGGAGGGCATTGTAGTTTGTTATTAACTTAATATTTACATTGAGGTATTTTATTAATTTAATTATTTTAGATCTGATCATTATTTGCCTTTTTATTTATGCATACTATCTAACATATCTTATACATTAAATGAAGTATAAAATAAAATTGTAACATAATATGGCCTTAAGCACCTAGATCTTCTCAAGCCAATAAAAGAATCAACTAATTAACCTAAGACACAACAACTTTTCTAAGTGCTCTTCTTGATTATCCTTGCAGATCTAACTCCTTCAAAGCATGTTGTGAATAATTTACATCATATAAATAAACAAAACCTTGAGTTATATTTAAAAGGAGTTAGGCAAGAAAAGAATGTATAAATCAAAAGTAATAGAGAGTGACATGACATGCAAGCCATATTTTAAAAAAATAACTAAAATTAAATCCTATCATATTAGTATAATAGACTTATACCATGCACTATACATCATGTAGCACATAAAGGCATGCAAACATGAAAAGAGATAATATAAATTATTTTAAGCTTTTAAAATTTGAAATTCCCTCTTAATCTCTTTGATGTTAAATTAAGTTTTGGATTCTAACATTGAATTATGGCTATTAGGATTAAGTAGCACGATAGCTTTACTGGTCAGTTAGCAAGTGGGGTTAAGGAGCAGAGGCTTTTATTAAGGTTCAAGGCAGAGCCCCATCCTAAATTTTAGATTTTACCTTTCAAAACTCATTAAACACTAGTGTTTTACTACCTATATCTGAATCCTAAACTATTTTAAAGGAAATCCAAAATAACCTAAAACATTTCCAAAATTATTTAAGCATGCATATCATATATACATTTAGCTAGCACCATATTGATTCAAAAATATATATCACATATATTAATATAGAAGTAGAAAGCAATTCATATATATATATATATATATATATATTCAGAAACCATTATGCAAATTATATATATCATGTATATATTAGTTTGTTTAAAAGGAAAAATTGATTATATTAATCACAAAAATATTCATCAAAATAAATAAGGCATATAATCTAGTTTATGGTTTCATAAAAGACTTTGATACCATTATTACATTTTGGATACAGAAAACTAAGTGGAAAAAATTTAAAATTATATCAAAACCTATCAAGGATCTAAGTGAAAGAAGCAAAAACCAGTAATAAAACATATACCTTTAAAGTTTAATCTCAAATTAAAGTAGAAAGGTTTAATCCAAACTAAATTTATTTTGATCCAAATCATGAATACATGTGCAGGTTGCTTTTACTTTCATGAACAAAAATATTCAACCACATAAATCTCATGAATATGTACATTCACAAGAACATGCATGAATGTCTCATAAATATACATGAACATCATAAATGTTCAAGTGTCGGTTGTCAAATCATGAATGCCATCAAATGCAAGCATCTCTATGGTATTAACACGAATGGCCTAAAACTTTGATCTAGTCAAATATGATTGTTCTCTTTCACATAGTCATTGTAGCTGGTAGGGTTTATGGCTTATATATTTTTGATTATATGTTACTCAATCAATTTAGATGTTCTTTATATTATATATGTAGAACTAGGTTTTGAAAGCTAAAATAATATCTCTATTTTTTTAGGATACATATCCTATCCACTTTGAAACAAATGATTGATTACAATTTGATCCTTTTCAAACTAATATATTTTATATCACAGATAAAATATATTTTAATAATTATCTGATTAATTTATACTTTATTTTGTAAATAAAATATTTATTTGCTTTCTCCAACTAGAATTTACATTAAGTAAAAAGATGATTAGGCTTTGATTATTAACCAATCTTAAACATGACTAATCATTAATCAACTTATAGTGTCCCTAAGTATAACCTAATCACATTATGTTATTACCTAGTGAAGCGTAATTGTATTAAACCTTTCTCAATTAGGGGCTCTAGTCTAATTAATAGTCCTTAATTATACTAAAACCCTAATATTTAACTTGTTCTTTGTGTGGGATCCTATGGATTCTTATTATATTAGTAATGATATTAAAATTCTATTTTAGTATCACAGATAATAAGTGTTATTTAACAATATATTACTATCGCCTAAGTAATGAGAATTATCAATAATTTGACATAACCTGTTTGCAAGCAACATTACATGTAGTTTAGTCCCTTTTGTTATAGATATCTAAATTAAACTTAAGGTATGGAATGTGTCACTTTTTTTATGATTCAATATATGTGTTTCTTGCTTCCTCAGTAGACAAATTGAAACCAATAAATCAATATCATATATTAATCTATTTAAGCATGGCTATGCATTTCATAATCTTAATTAATTAAAAGCCTAACAAATATCACTCCTCTTACATAGAAAGGACAAAATCCTATCTTGATTACTTACATTCCTATGCGTGATTTATAATATACCTAATTATTATCTTTTAAGTTAACCTTATTGCAAGTGACATTAAATGATAAGAAAGTATATGGTTCCTCATGTAGGGAATTATATCAAAAGGTCACATACATCATTATCACTATGAGAATTGCTTATGCCACTATGATTCATGTAACACTCTTGTAGTGAGTTAGTTTAATATATTAGTTCTTTAATTTGTACCTATTAGTTTACTTGATATTTGATATCCATGACTACATCATTAGTTAACATACATCCCAGTCTTAATGCATTATTGTTATCTCAATTAATAATAATACTTAACTAAAGACATTTTAGGAATAACATAAATTATTCATAGTTATTTATTATAGGGCTAAGTTTATATAACCCCCTTAAATAATGGGTAAATTGGATTTTACCCTCCTGAACTATGGAAACTAGGATTTTATCCCTTGAAACTATATAGAACTTAGATTTTACCCCCACAATTCCTAAGTTAATAGAATCTGCTTTGAAAACCATCGCTATCATATTTCATTTACTAGTAATTAAAAACTATCACTAAATTCCTTTGTTTTTGAAAATTTTTTCACTTACTGGCAGTTATAAACCACTACTAAGTGATTAGTGGTAGTTTATAATTGCCATTAAATGCTACAGCCGTTAACTTGGTAATGGTGGAAGTAAAATTTGAGTTTTATATAGTTTTAAAGGATAAAATCTAAGTTTTCATAGTTCAAGAAATAAAATCCAAACACCTTATAATTCAAAGGGGTTATTTGCAGTTTTCCCTTTATTATATTTATTTATATTACATAGATATAACATTAAACATAGTAATCAACTAAATGCTTATAAAGAAAACTTAAAATATAGTACATAAATATAATCATCTTATGATTAGCTACTCAAGCATGCACTAACAACTAATACACATTATGAGAAAATATTTAGTTGATAGAAACCTTTATCTATCAAATCCTATATTTGCTCCTTTAACTTTTTTAATTCAGTTAGCATCATATGATATAGAGGGATCGATATTGGGTCTTTTTCCAAGAATTACATCAATTATAAATTCAATCCCCTTATTAAGTGATGTACATGCCATAATGCACCAAAATTGTATTAAAACTAGTTATTGAAAAATAATATTATATAATGGCACAATCAGGTTATACATCTAATAATCTTTTACTTTTACCTTTTCTAAATTAATTCCTAATAATACCAACTTAATTTTTAAATCAATTAAGCACTAAAAATGTAAAGAATTAATGCAAATAGAATCAGAATGCAAAATGCAATGTGTTGTATGCATGCATAATAGAATTAGAATTGAGGGGTTAGTTGCATGACTTAAACAATGTAATAAACATAAATTTAAAGTACAAGATAGAAATAAAATGTAAATAAAATAAAAGAGAATTCAATGGAATCAAATAGCCGATTTAAGAAAATTGAGAGCCCTTTATTAGATCAATCATAGATCAATTAGGATTTAAATTTTTCTAATTAATTCTTCAACCTTGAATTACCCAAAATCCTTGCAATAATTTGTGAATTCTTCACTAGGCAATTGTCTAGGATTTGATCAATTAAGATTAGTTGAATTAAATAATCGCTATAATTCCTACACTAGATTGAAATTGATTTATGAATAAAATTTAGTTGATTTGAGAAACTAAATTAAAAAACCCCAAATTAATCCCTTAACTCTCTACTTTATGCATAAAACTATGATTTATCAATCATAATTTCATATCAAATTAGCAAAGAAGCCATAAATCATAAAAGTGAATATCAATTACATCAAATCAACATCCAACAAAAGGAATCTCAAGACTTTTAGCATAAGTAAATAGAGAAAGAGCAAAATTAATTAAGAAAGATCAATATTACAAATCATGATATCATAATTCTCAAGAGGAGAGCATCAACTCCTTGAATCAACCATGAATTTAGGCTTCCATTGATGAAGAACAGAGAGAGCTAGAAGAAGAAGAGAGTTGGTTGTTAAATGCTGTTTGTAATTCTAAATGTATTATTTTCTTCAGCCCTCTAACCTATTTATATAACCTAATTAGCTTAAAACCTTATTATACTAGGATTAGATGTCTCTTAGAATTACAATTACAATAATAAAGCTTTTCAAAATTTCTAGAAGCTCAAACCTATTTAAATCAAATCTCTAAAAGCTATTAAATCTCTAGAAGCTACATTAGAGAATTCCCCCAGGCTTTTCTTCCAAGCAAAATAAGACCATGAAATCGATGAATTCTAGAAGATTCATAAACATGAAAATTATAAGCATGTGTCTTCTGAGAATTTGAGCACTGGTTTTAGGTTAATTAGACTACTATAGCTCTAGATATGATACAAATATAGAAACAGGTTTAGTTGGAATAGAAACATGAATTTAGCTTCTCGGGCAAGTAAAGGCTTGAAAGAGTTCGTACTAGGCTTTGACCAAAACATAAAATTGTAGCTTTCTCTTTTAGCTTTCCATCAATATAAAGTTTGCCTCAATTTGATATCTGGAGCCCAAGATATGATTGAAAAATAGAAATAGTGTTAAAATCTAGTATTTACCAAATAAATTTAGAAACTTGTAAAATCAATCCAAAATTATAAAACAATGTCTATTTTGTAAAATTAAGCACATGTAACACCTAAGAGACATAAAATAAAGGAAAATAAAGTAGTAAATATTTTTCTCATTAAATTTCCCCATATTTATCCCTTACTTGTCCTTGAGTAAGATAAAATTTTATTTTAAACTTTTCTTTCTAAAAACTTGAAATTTACAAATCCATAAGCAAGAACTAACTAAGGGCAGCAAGAAACATAACACATCATGAAGAAGAATCTTGACAAACTTAAAACTAACTAATATAGTAACTTCATTAAAAAAGAATAGACTAAATTGGTATATTCTCACAAACTTCACTTTCTAACTCTCAAGTGTTTGGGGTAAGGTGTTTCAATCAAGTTCATTCTATGAAATTGCTCTATCATAAGTTTGCTAATCCTCTAATCTCCACTATTCAAATCATATGTACAATATAAATCAAAAGGACTTTATTCATGATTGTAATGTGGCTAGGATAAGGGTAGGAA
Organism: Sindora glabra; assembly: GCA_020226215.1. NCBI lineage: Eukaryota > Viridiplantae > Streptophyta > Magnoliopsida > Fabales > Fabaceae > Sindora > Sindora glabra. Next base: position 66,190,284 of record CM035226.1, read on the forward strand.
AAACAAGGATATGGAAGGTTAAAAAACTAAAGAAATCAATAGAGTACTTGAATAAAAAATTATATGGGCAAATCATAAAGAATTATAACTCAATACATCAAGTCAAATTCAAATTCAAATACTCATCAACTTTTTTATTTTTTTATTCTTTTTTTATTTATTTTTCTTTCTCTTTAATTTTTTTCTTGCTCTTTTTTTAGACTTTGATTGAAAATTTTTTAAACTAACCTTTGATAATAACTTTTCACAATTCATAAACTTACACACCCCCACACTTATTCAAGAGTCCATCTCATAAAAATTTAAATGCTCTACTAATCCCTAATGCTAGGTAAAGACATTTATTTTTCATTTAAAAAATATGCTCATGGGTTAATCAACAAAGAAAAGGCAATAAAAGCTCAAAAGGGCTTAACAAATTTAAAAACTTCAGTTGGCTTTATGGCTCTAACTTAAAAGAAAGAAAGAATGCCTTAATCATGTTTGTGTATACATATGAAAAATGTAATCTTAAAAAAATTTAAAGCAAATTCTAGAGAAATAAATCACGGAAGAACATCACACAAGAAGGAAAGACAATATGAATTTTCAACAAAAGGCTTAAAATCTCACAAGGTAAGTCATACTACTAAGTTTAATCTACTAATTCAAAATCCATCAATATATCAATTAATTTTAAGAAGCAAAATAATTCATTCAATTATGTTATGAATTCTATCTAACTTCAATTAACTCCTATTAATGAAAGTGCAAAATATTCATTAATGGAAAGCAACTAAAAAAAGACTCAAAGTGACTTTAAAACAAGTGAAAAACACACATTTTTTTGAATTTTTTTATATTTTTTGAATTTTTTTTAAAACATTAAAAAATATTGAATGAAAACACAGATGAAACCAAAGCATAAAGTAAAAACATAAAGTTTCCCATTTGCTTAAATTTTACATTGTCCTCAATGTAAAGCATATCAATATCATCAAGAAAGATAAAGGACATGAAAAATAAAAGAGAAGGGTAAGAGAAAGTAAATCTAAATCGCTAGGGTTGCCTCCCAAGAAGTGCCTTTCTTTAATGTTTTTGGCTAGACATCATGCTCAAGCTCATCAAGAATAAATCGGGATCCCTAACTCCATTGCTTCCATCACTCGTTCTTGAAAACCTTCAAAGAATGGTTTAAGCCTATGCCTATTGACCTTGAACACTTTGTTGTTTTTCACATTCTTGAGTTCAACTACACCATAAAGAAAAATGTTAGTGATAACAAAAGATCCATCCTAATAGGAATGGAGTTTACTTGGCATCAATTTAAGCCTTGAATTAAACAACAAAACTTTTTAGCTAATCTCAAAATTTTTTTCTAAGAATGAATTTATCATGAAATGCCTTTATTTTCTCTTTATAAAGCCTAGAATTCTCATAGGCTTTAAGTTTAAGCTCCTCTAATTCTTGCAATTATAATTTCCTCTCCTCTCCATATGCTTTCAAATCCATGTTGTATCTTTTGATAGCCCAAAACACTTTATGCTCTAACTCTACTGGAAAATGACATGCTTTCCTAAAAAATAATCCAATATGGGGATATCCCAATAGGAGTTTTGTATGCCATCCTATAAGCCCAAAGTGCATCATCTAATCCAAGGCTCCAATCCTTTCTGTTAGGCTTCACAGCTTGCTCCAAGATTGACTTCACCTCTCTATTTGAAATTTTCACTTGCCCATTTATTTAGGGATAATATGGTGTGGAAACTCTATGACAAACCCCATATCTCTTCAACAAAGCCTTAAATGCTCTATTTCAAAAATGAGTCCTTTGATCACTAATCAAAACATGTGGAATGCCAAACCTATTAAAGATATGAGATCTAACAAAGTCTACAATAACTTTAAAATCATCAGTTTTTGTGGCTTTAGCTTCCACCCACTTAAAAATATAGTCAATAGCAAGAAAAATGTAAACAAAACCTAAAGATAAAGGAAAAAAAACTATAAAATCAATACCCCATACATAAAAAATTTCACAAAAAAGCATAAGAGATTGAGGCATCTCATGTCTACAAGTTAAATTCTCTGTCTTTTGACATTGTTCACAATTTTTACAAAACATATAAGCATCATGGAATAAAGTAGGCCAATAAAAATCACAATCTAACACTTTCCTTGTTATTCTCTTAGGTCCAAAATGACCTCTACAAGTATGATCATGATAAAATGTAAGTATGGAATAAAACTTAGAATCATGTACACATTTCCTAATTATTTGATTAGAATAAAATCTCCATAAATAAGGATCATCCCATACATAATACTTAGCCTCACTTTTAAACTTATCAATTTAAATTTTCTTATCATAGGCGGGAAACTCATTAATAACCAGATAATTCACTAAATCAGCATACTAAGGGTTTTTACCTAGCAGTTGAAATAGTTGCTCATTTAGAAAAGTGTCATGAGTGGGTAAAGTGTCTACATTTCTTGAAATTCTGCTTAAATGATAAACCACCAAGTTTTCAACTCCACTCCTATCTCTAATCTCAATGTCAAACTCTTGCAAAAGTAGTATCCATCTAGTTAAGCAGAGTTTTGCCTTCGATTTCTTCAAAAAGAACTTCAAAGTTACATGATCAAAAAATATAATTACCTTAGAACCAAGCAAATATGATCTAAACTTATCTAAAGCAAAAATAATAGCCAAAAGCTATTTTTCTATTGTAGTGCAATTTGCTTTGGCAATGTCCAAAGTCTTTGAAGTATAGTAGATTGTATGAGGTTGTTTTCCCACTCTTTGTGTAAGAACAGTACCAATGGCATAGTTAGAAGCATCACACATCGACTCAAAAGGTAAATCCTATGATGGGGGTTGGATAATAAGAGTGGTAGTGAGAGCTTGCTTCAGCTTATCAAAAGCCTTCTTGCAATGTTCATCAAAGTTGAAATTTGCTTTTTTTTTAGAGTAGTTTGGACAATGCAAGGGCAATCTTGTTGAAATCTTTAATGAATCTCTTATAGAAACTTGCATAACCAAGAAAAAAATGCATTTCTCGCACACAAGGGAGATAAGGTAAAGTGGAAATCATATCAATTTTAGCAGGATCTACTTCAATGCCTTTGTTACTCACTATATGTCTTAAAATTATGCCATGCTCTACCATAAAGTGACACTTTTCAAAATTCAACATAAGGTTTTTCTTAATGCATTTATCTAACACCCTAGAAAGATTATTTAAGCATGCATCAAAGGAAGAACCATAAATAGAAAAGTCATCCATAAAAACTTTAATGTAATCTTCTAAAAATTCATAAAAAATGCTCATCATATACATTTAGAATGTACCAGGTGCATTGTATAGGCCAAAAGACATCTCTTATAAGCAAAAGTGCCAAAAGAATATGTGAATATTATTTTCTCTTAATTTTTTAGTGCAATATGAATTTGGAAATAACCAATATAGCCATTTAGCAAACAATAATGTGATTTTCCAGGTAATCTTTTAAGCATTTAATTAATGAAAGGTTGTAGAAAATGGTCTTTTTTGGTTACTTGATTCAACTTCTTATAATCAATGCACATTCTCCAATTATTCTGCACTCTAATGGGTAGCAATTCATTATTTTGATTTTTCACTATTGTTAAACCATTTTTCTTGGGGATAACTTAAACTGGACTTACCCATTTGCTGTCTAAAATTAATATATAATTCTAACCTCCAAAAGCTTGGTAATTTTCCTTTAACACGTCTAAAATCAAGGGGTTGAATCTTCTTCATGGTTGTCTCACTGATTTGGTTCCTTCTTCTAGTAGAATTCTATACATACAAGTTAAAGGGTCAATTCCAGGGAGGCCTGTAAGTATTCACCCTATTGCTTATTTGTGAGCTCTTAAGATTTATAATAATCTCTCTTCTTAGTCAGGTTGCAACTTCCTTGCTATTATGATTGGTAGCTTCTCATTCTCCTTTAAAAATGTATATTTCAAATGGTCTGGGATAGGTTTGCGCTCTAATGTTGATGGCTAGATGATAGAGGAAATTAATTTCATGATAAAAGTCACACCAATAAGGTGAAATCCTTCTTGGATAGGGAATTTTGTACTTTTTAGTTTTTTTACTTCTTCTGGTTTTTCTGCTTTCTTTGGAACAATATTGGTTTCTTCACGTAAAAATGCAAAAATCTCTCTACATATAGCATATTGGTTATTATCATCACAATAAGTACATTCATGATCATCAAGGTATTCCACAAACTCAAAATTATAAGAAAATTCATCAAGCATGTCTTCAAAAGCATTTTTAGTAAGCTCATCAAGCACCTCTATTTGGAATACAAAATGGTCTTCAGTAGGAAATCTTATAACTTCAAAGATGTTAAAAGTCACAACTATATCTCTAACTTCCATAGAAAGAATACCTGCATCAACATCAATTTTTGCCTTTGCTATTTTGAGGAAAGGTCTGTTGGAATCAAGAGCCAAATAGATGCAATGAAATTAATCGATCCTAGCTAACAGATACATGAAAAATATTAGATTAAGATAGGGATTAGATTACCTTTTCTCAAATGCTTTCAAAGTCCGATTAGTGATCACCCTTTTTCGATTTACTTTCGATTGAAAGTTCCAAGGTATCCACATGAACCCATGAATCACCAGCAAACGTCTCACGTCCACTAATTGGAATTCACCTCCTTTTCTCTTATAGTGCTATGTCCCTCAAGGGTTCAAAGGGGCTACTAGGTTTTTTTGTGTTAGGGATGCATGAATAATAATGTATTATTGCCCAACAAGCCTATTTAAATAGGTTCATAGAAAAATCCTAACCAATTAGGCTTTGTTCCATGTATAAGTATAGACTTATTATTGGGCCTTATAATTAAAACATGGAATTCCTAAATAGTAAGCTTAAATAATTTAGTCTATCAATTCCAAATCCACTAGGCTCTAAGTGTGCGACCTTACAGGTTCTCATTACATTGACAATGATAATTAATCATATTAATGATCATAAACAATAAGCGATGTCTAGCAATACATCATTGTTATCCAAGTAATGAAAAAGTCTATAATTCGATTGAACCTTTACATGTGATTATTATCTATGTCCTTTTATCCTAGACATCCAAATTGAGTAGAAGACATGGACCGTGTCATTCCCATATAACCCAATCCAAAGGTTTCTTGATTCCTAAGTAAGCTGATTGAAGTAAATGTAATTGACATCCTATGTCAATTCACTTGATCATGGCCATGCATTTTCTCAATTTTACTTAATCAAGGGGCCCACAGATGTCACTCCTATTATATAGGAGGGACAAATTTCATTTTGATCATACAAGTCACTCCGTATGATATGTGACATATCCAATAACTACCTTTGCATTCACTCAATCATGAGTGACATAGAGTAATATCAAAATATGAAACTCACATGTAGAGAACCTTGGTGATCTTAGGTCAAAGGACTATACTAATGATGATCACTAAGAATCACTCATGACACTCATACAATGATCCATGTAGTATTCTTAAGGTGGGTCGGTCCTGTTGGAAATCACGTATCATACATGCACAACGGAATAAAAATTTTGCACGATTTCCACTAAGGATCCATGCGAATTTAGGACACCATAGATTAGGGATTAGGGTTTATACCTTTCGGTAAAATTCTTCTGTCCACTACACAGCAAATCCGATCTGCTTCTGTCCATTTTCCAATCCCATCTGCTTTCCAAATTACGAACCGGAATAGAAACTAAAAGATTAGAACACCAGTGCAGCGTTTAATGTGACTGCACCTCTATAGTATCCACACAGAACGAACTCAAAATCTCCAGCCAAAATGATAGGTTGGATGGAATTTCTCTCCTCTCAAGTTTGTGCTAGCAAACTAGTGTGTTTAGGGTCTCCTATTTTCTTTTCTCTCAAAACGCCTCCTAAATAATCTATTGATTCATCTGAGCGTGAATAATATCTTATATATATATATAGACACCCATTAAAACCCTAATGAGAGGTGAGTATTATGGGTTAATTATTAATTAGGTCCAATATTATGACTTAATTAATAATTGGCCCCTAAGCAATATAACATTAACAAAAAGGCCTAATCTAATTGGTCCTTTCATTAATTAGAAATTATAGTCTAACTAGAATTTCTAATTATGTTGCTCTAATTCTAATTTTGATTCGTTCTTTGTGTGTGACCCAATAGGTTCCCATCACGTTGGCAATGATCCTAAAATCATATTTTAGAATCATAAACAATAAGTGACATCTAGCAATGCATCATTGCTACCCAAGTAATGAGAATGTCAGTGATCTGACATAACCTTTCAGTGACTACGCAATCAAGTCCCCTTTTATCCTAGATATCTAGATCGAACTCAAGGCATGGAAAGTGTCATCCCCTTTATAATTCGATCTCTATGTTTCTTGATTCATGAGTTAACCAAAAAGAAGCAAATGAGATTAACATCACATGTTGACTCATTTGAGCATGGCCATGTATTTCATAGTCGAACTTAATCAAGGGACCCATAGATATCGCTCCTTTAGAAGGAGGGATAAAAACTTATCTACATCACTCATATTCCTCTACATAATTAGTAGTATACCCAATCACTATCTTCAAGTCAACCCGTTAAAGTTAACATTAGACAATATTAAAGCATATAATTAACTATGTTAGAAACCATGGTGACTTCAAGTTAAAGGACTATATGTGTCACTGTTACTATGAGAGTTGCTTATGACACTCATAAGATGATCCATGTAGCAATCTCATGGCGGGCCAGTCCAGTACAATTGTTCTCTAACATGTACCTATGTGTTGACTTAATATCTCATATCAACCAACCAACATAATAGTCTCTATGCATCATTGTTATCCCTTTTACAATGATACTTGACTAGGGACATTTAAGAGTATTATTTAAGAAATGATTACTCTAAGGACAAATTACTATATCTATTTATTTAACACAGAGAAATAATAATCTGAAAGTAACTCATATAAATAATGAAAATATAATACAATGTATGCTTATACAATCATCCTATGATTGACTCTCAGGGCATACACCAAAAGGTCCAGTATACAAGTTTCCTAACTTATACTCATGTGCACACTTAATATCTCATATAAGTCACTACATATGCTAATCTTAATATATCAAAGCAACCTAATCCACAGTTATATATGACTAGGTATATTTAAGAATACAATTATTCTAAGGTTATTATCATAATTAAATATATTATACAGACAATATATATATAAATATGATAATTCAAATTGCCATTAAAATAACATGATTCAAATTTACAATCATCCATATGATTAGTTTTAGGGCATATACACTAACAAGGTCTTCATAGAATCAAAAGTGCAGGGCTGCTGGCAAATTCTTCCTCCATTGGTAGAATATAAAAATCCACTAGGAATGTTAATTCCTTCACTTGAACCAGCACATCCTCAATAATTCCAGTAGGTTATGTAGTGCTTCTATTAGCTAGTTAGATGATGACTCCTATCTACTTCAAGGGACCAAGTTATAGAAAGGAGAACACAGATATAGGCATCACGTTTATAAAGGCTCTCAAGTCAATCAAAGCATGCTCAAATTTATTTTTTCCTATTACCTAGGGTATGTCAAATATCCTTGGATCCTTGCACTTTTGGAGTAGGCTTGGTTGAAGAATAACTGAGATATTCTAGCTTAAACTCACTCTTTCATTACCATAAAGCTTTCTTTTTCATATGTGCAACTCTTTGAGGATTTAGCATACTTGAGGATTTATTTGATGGCTTCTAGTAGGGGGATGTTGACTTCTACCTTCCTAAAAGTTTCCAAGATCTTTTTCTCTCTGTTAATTTCTTTTTTTTTTCCTAGATTGAGTTATTCTGTTGAGGAAAGGAAGTGGTCTTGTGAATTCTGCTATTTTCTGCATTGTCTTTAGTTTGTCTAAATTTTAGCTTGATTGAAAGAAGGTTTTTGTAGTATCTTCAGTAGCTGCTTGTTGTTTTGCCTGTTGTTGTTAGGTTTTTAGTTCTGGATTATTGGTAGAATGACTCTCTTTGTCACTTCTTAGCATGATAGCAGAGATATTACTTTTGGGATTGGGAATTATTTGGAAGGGTAGTTTATTAAAACCTTGTGATTTAAGCTTGCTTAAAGTGGAAGCAAGCTATCCAATTTATGTTTGAAGGTCTTGTGTTATAACATTTACCCTCTATTAGAACTATAGACTATTGGCAGCCATTTGTTTGACCAAGTCTACAAGGGATGGCTGAGAGAATGAGGATGCTGCTGCTTGTTAGTTTTGGAAGTTTTATTACTACTACATTGGTATTGGCTTGGGAGGTTATTGGAATGGAGCTTTATTCTGATATAGTGTTAGTGCTAGTCTGATTTGCTATACTAGTGCATTGCCATATCTGATGTTAGGATGATCCTTCCAGCCAAGATTATAAAAATTTAAGTAGGGATTATATTTAGGTTATTGCTACTAGTATTGATTTTGTTGCTGCTATAAGTATAATGGCTTCCCATGGAACATTGTTGTAGCATATGCTTAGCATTAGCTATCATCTTCTTGTAAGGGTAGACATGAATCAATAGGATGGCTTGAGGAGGAACAAATACCATAAAGTATGACAAGTGCAAAGGTTTGTAATTACTGTTAGTGTATATGCTCTAAAACCAATCATATTGGTAATTGTAATTTTGAATCATGTTATTTTAATGGCAATTCCAATTATTATATTTATATATATTGTCTGCGTAATATATTCAATTATAATAATAACCTTAGAATAATTGTATTCTTAAATGTCCCTAGTCATATATCATTGTGGATTAGGTTGCTTTGATATGTTAAGACTAGCATGTGTGAAGACTTATATGGGATATTAAGTTTACACATGAGTACAAGTTAGAAAACTTGTATACTGGACCGACCCATATTAAGAACACTACATGGATCGTTATATGAGTGTCATGTGTGATTCTTAGTGATCATTATTAATATGGTCCTTTGACCTGAAATCACCAAGGTTCCTTACATGTGAGTTTCATATTTTGATACTATTCCATATCACTAATGGTTGAGTGAATGTAAGGATAGATATTGGATATGTCACATATCATGCGGAGGGATTTGTGTGATCAAGATGGGATTTGTCCCTCCTATATAACAGGAGTAACATCTCTGGGCCCCTTGATTAAGTAAAGCTGAGAAAATGCATGGCCATGCTCAGATGAATTGACATGGGATGTCGATTACATTTATTTCAGTCAGCTTACTTAGGAATCAAGAAATCTTAAGATTGGGCTATACGGGAATGACACGGTCCATGTCTCGTGCTCAATCTAGATGTATAGGACAAAAGGACACAAGTGATGATCACGTGTAAAGGTTTAGTCAAATCATCGACTTTCTCATTACTTGGGTAACAATGATGTGTTGCTAGACACCAATCATTGTTTATAATCATTAATATGATTAATGGTTATTGCCAACGTAATGAGAGCCTGTAGGGTCGCACAATTAGAGCTTATTGAATTTGGAATTAATGGACCAAATTGTTTAGGCCTAATATTTAGGAATTCATGTTATAATTATAAGGCCCAATAGTAAGCCTATAATTGTACATGAAATAAAGCCCAAATAGATTAAGTTTTTCTATGCACCTATTTAAATAGGTTTGTTGAGTAATAATAGTATTATGATTATCATTATTCACGCACCCCAAAAGGCATAGAAAAACCCTAGCACCTCTCCTTGACCAAAATCCCTGAAGAGGCGTAGCTAGCACTACGAGGTGAAAAGAGATCAATTCTAACCGGTGTTTGTGTAGACATTCATCGGTGATTCACGGGTTCGTGTGGATACCATAGAGGTGCAGCCACATCAAACGTTGCACTGGTGATCTGATCTTCCGATTCGTGAGTTAGAAGCAGATCGGATTTGTTGTGTAGCGAACAAAAGATTTTTTGGCCGAAAGGTATAAACTCTAATCCCTAATCTATGGCGTTCTTTATTCGTATGGATCCTTGGTGGAAATCGTGCAAAATTTTTATTCCGCTGTGCATGTATGATGCGCGATTTCCAGCAATTACTGCTATTGCTGTCTCACAACCAATTACCTTACCAAGGAAGTTAATTCATCAATCCTATGCTCTATTCTCTGCTAGTCTGAATTAGCAAAATTCAACTTATTCACACCTCTAATTGCAACAGCTATAATTTTAGTCCCAAATTGTTGTGAGTTTGCTATTATGTTTGCTATAATGTCTTTGGCTACCATAGATGTCTTGTCCACCAAAGCTCCACCACTTGTAGCATCACTCATGCTTCTATCCATAGGGAGAAGACTTTCATAAAAATAATGAATCAACAACTGTTCACTAATTTGGTGGTATGGACAGCTTGCATATAACTTCTTGAACCTCAACTAATACTCATGCAGTATCTCCTCATTCATTTATTTGATGCTACATATCTCTTTCTTAATAGTAACTACCCTAGATGCAGGGAAATTTTTTTTCAAGAATTGCTACTTTATGTCTGTCCAACACGTAATAGAACCAAGCTGCAAGTAATACAACCAATCCTTGGCTGCATTAACTAAGCAGAAGGGGAATGTTTTCAGCTTGATTTAATCTTCTGATATACCTTAAGGTTTTATTGTTGAACACACCACGTAAAATTCCTTCAAATGTTTATGTGGATCTTCACCTATAAGACCATGAAACTTTGGATGCAAGTGTATCAAACCAGACTTTAATTTAAAATCATCATCTAAATGAAGATATTGGATGCCTAATGGTTGGTATGTGACATCAGGGGCATCCAATTCTTTCAAAGTCCTATTATTGTTTATCATGTTTTCTGGTTTATCTAAGGGTGTAGAAAAGCTAGAATTAGTTATGTTTTTATTTTTACAAAAGGAATGGAATGTTCTATCTATTTCTAAATCAAAATCACACAATTTAACAGGATTGCTTCTTATCATGCACAGCACCATACAGTACCACACAGAATAGAAGAGAAAAGCACTATAGGAGCACAAAAACACTAAAATGAAAATGCACTATGAAAAATCAATCTAAATTTATCTAATTAACCTATCTAGATAATTTTAAAAATTATAGAACCACCACAGAAAGTTTTCTTCATCTATGCAAAATCAAAAAATGCAATAAAAATCTTAAAAAATTAAAAAAGTGGTCAAAACAATATTTTTTTGCAAAAAAACTAGGGCACTCACAAGCTTATCCTTATAAATTTTGATGAGAAAAATGAGATCTAATTGCCATAAAAATTTTAGCTCAATCAATGTTAGGATGAAAAAGTTATGCCCAAAATAAGATATGAGTGCAAAATCATTAAAACTAGGTTTCTCAGACCAAAAACCTTTGTTTCAATGTTTGATGATGTTATTATGATAAAAATATAAAGAATTGAGGTGGAGGTATGAAAAGAAAACAAGGAATGCAGTGGAATCCAAGATAATGCAGAAAACAAGAGTTGCTGTAAAATGCAAGAAACATAATTAGTGGATGTAATTACCTAGAATGCCGCAAGAATTGTGAAATATATTGCTAAGAATATATATGAAAAGATGGTGTTAATTATGATGAAATATGATGGATTGAAGAATAAACAAAAATAAGAGAATGTAAGGAAACACATAATGACAGAAAGATGCAAGTTATCGTAAAAATGTAAGAAACTCAATGACAGATGAAAAGACTAGTTGGAATGCTTGATTAATTGTATAATATATTGCTAGGAATATGTATGAAAAGATAAACTTAATAGGATCCCTAGCAACGGCCCTAAAATTTTGATGTGCACGTTGTAATGCACTAAAATTGTATTAAAACTGGTTATTGAAAAATAATGTTGTATAGTGGTGCAACCAAGTCATACCCCTAGTGATTCTTTAATTTTATCTTTTTTGGATTAATTCCTAATAATACCTACATGATTTTTAAGTTAATTAAGCAGTGAAAATGTAAAGAATTAACACAAACAAAATTAGAATAAGAATGCAGAATGGAATAATGTGTTGTATGCATGCATAACAGAATTAGAATTAAAGGGTCAATTACACAACTTAAACAATGTAATAAGCACAAGACAGAAGTAAAATAGAAATAAAATAGAAGAGAATTCAATGGAATCAAACAGCCGATTCAAAAAAATTGATAGCCTTTTATTGGATAAATCATAGATCAATTAGGATTTGGCTTTTTCTAATTAATTCTTCAACCTTGAATTACATAGAATCCCTATAATAATTCATGAATTATCGTTTAGGATTTAATTAATTAAGGTTAGATAAATTAAGCAATCGTTATAATCCTTACACTAGATTGAAATCGATTTATAAATAAAATTCAACTGATTTGAGAAACCAAATTAGAAATCTCTAAATTAAGCCCTTAACCCTCTATCTTTATGCATAAAACTATGATTTATTAACCATAATTTTATATTAAAATAGTGAAGAAATTAGAAATGACAAGGGTGAATATCAATTATATCAAATCAACATCCAACATAAGGAATCTCGAGATTTTTAACACAAGTAAATAGAGAAGGAAGAAAATTAATTAAGAAAGATCAACATTACAAATCATGATCTCATAATCCTCAAGAGGAGGGCATCAACTCTTTGAATTAACCACGAATTTAGGCTTTCATTGATGAAGAACTAAAAGAGCTAGAAGAAGAAAGGAGCTAGTTGCTGAATGTTGTTTGTAATTCTGAATGTATTATTCTCTTCAGCCCTTAAACCTATTTATATAACAAATTATCCTAAAACCTTATTAGACTAGGATTAAATATCTCTTAGAATTACAATTACAATAATAAGGCTTTTCAAAATTTCTAGAAGCTCAAGCCTATTTAAATCAAATCTCTAAAAATTGTCAAATCTCTAGAAGCTACATCAAAGAATTCCGTGTTAGTGTATATGCCTTAAAACTAATCATATTGATGATTGTAAATTTGAATCGTATTATTTTAATCGCAATTTCAATTATAATATTTATACATGTATTGTCTACATAATATATTTAATTATGATAATAACTGTAGAATAATTATATTCTTAAATGTCCCTAGTCATATATCATTATGGATTGGGTTATTTTGATATATTAAGACTAGCATGTGTAGTAACTTATATGAGATATTAAGTCTGCATATGAGTGCAAGTTAGAGAACTTGTATACTGGACCGACCCACCCTAAAAACACTATATGGATTGTTGTATAAGTGTCATAAGTAATTCCTAGTGATCATTATTAATATGGTCCTTTGACCTCAGATCTCTAAGGTTCCCTACATGTGAGTTTCATATTTTAATACTACTTTATGTCACTTATGGTTGAATGAATGCAAGGGTAGTCATTGGATATGTCACATATCATCCAGAGGGATTTATGTGATCAAGACGGAATTTATCTCTAGTATATAACAGGAGTGACATCTGTAGGCCCCTTAATTAAGTAAAGCTAAAAATATGCATAGCTATGTTCAGATGAATTAACATGGGATGTCAATTACATTTGCTTCAGTTATCTTACTAAGGAATTAAGAAACCTTCGGATTGGGCTATACAGGAAAGACATGGTCCATGTCTCGTACTAAATTTAGATGTCTAGGACAAAAGAACATAGATGATGATCACATGTAAAGGTTCAGTTGAATCATCGACTTTCTCATTACTTAGGTAACAATAATGTGTTGCTAGACATCACTCATTATTTGTGATTAATAATATGATTAATGATCATTACCAATATAATAAGAACCTGTAAGGTAGTACACTTAGAGCTTAGTAGATTTAAATTTGACGGACCAAATTATTTGGGCCTATTATTTGAAAATTCCATGTTATAATTATAAAGCCTAATAATAAGCCTATAATTATACATGGAACAAAGCCCAATTGATTAGAGTTTTTCTATGTACCTATTTAAATAGGTTTATTGGGTAATAATACATTATTATTCACACAACCCTAACACAGAAAAACCTAGCAGCCCCTTTGAATCCTTGAAGGATGTAGCTAGCACTATGACAAAAAAGGAGTTAAATTCCAATCAGTGGATGTGAAATGTTTATTAGTGATTCACAGGTTCGTGTGGATACCTCGAAACTTTCAATCGGAAGCAAGTCGAAAGAGGGTGATCACCAATCGGACCTTGAAAGCATTTGAGAAAAGGTAATCTAATCCCTATCTTAATCTAACACTTTGCATGGATCTATTGGCTGGAATTAGTTAATTCTGCTGCATCTGTTTGGTTCTCGATCCTAACATTCCCCTAGGCTTGTCTTCCAAGCAAAATAAGACCATGAAATTAATGAATTTTGGAAGATTCATAAACATAAAAGTTGTAGGCATGTGTATTTTGAGAATTCGGGCACTAGTTTTAGGTTAATCAAACCACTATACCTCCAGATATAACCCAAATATGGAAATAGGTTTAGATGGGACAAAAAATATGACTTTAGCTTCTCGGCCAAAGAAAGGCTTAAGAGTTCGAATTGGGCTTTGACCAAAAATATAAAATGATAGCTCTCTCTTTTAGCTTTCCATCAATATAAAGTTTACCTTAATTCAATATCCAGAGCTTAAGATATGATTAAAAAATAGAATTAGTATGAAAATCTAGTATTTACCAAATAAATTTAAAAATTTGTAAAATCAATTGAAAATTATAAAACAATGCCTATTTTGTAAAATTAAGCACATGCAACACCTAAAAGAGATAAAATAGGGGAAAATAAAATAGTAAATATTTTTCTCATCATTAAGCAAAAATCTTGATAACTTATCTAAATTCTAAAACTTATTTAGCATCAAAACTTTACTTACTTTGGGTTCTTCCATTTTATCTATACTTACATTAGCTATCCAAATTACATATCCTTTCTTGACTAGCTTCCTAGCTTTTAAATAAGAATTAGAGGTAGGTACTTGTTTTCTACTTCTCTCCTTAAAATACTTGTGCCACCTCTCTTGTTGGTTAATAAGTTACTATCTTGTGGTGGCAATCCTTACAAGTATGATACTTAGATAACTATCTATTCCAAGGATTGCATCATAATCTACCATATCCAACACTATCAAATCAAACTTAGTCTGATAATCATCTATGGTAAACTTGCATTCCTTAACACCATATGTTGCTATTATAGCCTTTCCTATTAGGGTATTAACTATCATAACATTCCTTAATATCTTCTTAAGTTTTAAGATTCTATTTGCTAAACTATGGGATAAAAAAGAATAAGAATCTCTCAAAATAAATAGAACTTTTGCATAAAGATTCTCAATTAGTAAGGTACTTGTTATGATAATATTTGAAGCTTGAGCCTTCTACCTTATCATGGCAAATAATCTAACTTCAACCTTAATTATTTCCTTCCTTCCTATTCTCCTTGCTTTTCTTCCACGTACTATAGGTTATCTCATAGAAGCATACAATCTCATGCTTTATGTCCCATTCATCCATATTTGAAGTAGGATCCATAGGGTCCAATGTGGTTAATATTGTATTGATTGCAAAAAAGTGGTTTGTTTAGTGAATTAAGCTTTAAATAGGCTATTCTTGGTTGATTCATTAATCTACTCCTGATACTAGGACTTTGGTGAGCCTTTGGCCTTTAAAATTTTTCTTATTAGGTTGTCCACCTGCTAGTACACTTCACACACTTTTGCTTGACTTCTTACTTCTATTACTCCCTTTTTTAAACATTTTCCTCTTTTTACCAAAACTTACTTTCCTATCATGTCTCTCTTGTGAATGTATCTCCACTTTTGGGGCTAAATTCAACACTTGCTTATAGTTCACATTTTTTGCAACATTAAACTAATCATAACAATAGTCTTGAAGTTCATGCAAAAATTGATTTGCCTTAGCCTTCTTAGTAAATGTGAAATATCCAATGTAACAAGAGAGTTTAGTGAACTAAGCATCATATTAGGCTACTATCAATGATCCTTGAATTAATTGTTCAAGCTTTCTTGCTTTTGTGTCTTGTAGACTCGTTACAACCTAATTTTTGAACTAGTGTGATTGGTGTAAAGATATCAACTGGACATCTTTACAAGCTTTCCAAACAAAAACCTTTACTATTTTTTAAAAACATGTAGTATGCAAAAATTCCAAATTTAAAAAATTCACTATTTTTTTAAAATCAGAAAATAGCTTTCCTTAAGTTGATGAGGTTTAATCTTTTAAAATTTTGAAAATAGATAATGTCATTATCAAACAAAACCTTATCTCAAATAATATTTTTACATAATAGGAAAAACTTTTTTAAAAGAAAATAAGTAAGAATACTAAACCACCCTTTTTTGTATGTATAACATCGATGACATTTTTCAAATAAAATAATCTATATGTCTTTAGAAATAACTTTTGTTTGGACACGTCTCTTTCTTTAAAATTATGTTTATTTTTTCAAAATAAACAATTTATTTTTCTGATAGTAAATAGTTGAAACATTATATATTTTAGAAATTAAATTTCTTCCTTTAAAATAACTCTTCATTATCAAATGAAGGTTTTCTAAATTAAAAGGTATTTAAAAAAAATTTCTATAATCTAAATACCTTTGTAACCATTCTCCTTTAAAAATTATATAGACCATATTACTATATGTCACAAAAATTATTCTTTTTGTAAAACTATTAGAATAGGAAATATGTACCATCAAAACTAGGTACTCACTTAAATATGCATCATATATACATATGCACATCATTTATTCAAAAAGTTACATGGGCCATTTAGTAATCCAACTACCTGAGTTACAACATAATTATAGAAAATATGTAAAGAGTTAGAACATAATTTTAAAAGTCAACAATCTTGACAATTATCTACTAGACTAGTTATTAATCATGCCATCAAAAACTTAAGTGGTGATGTTCTTTGGCAAAATAAAGCTTTTATTGATACCAACTATAGACAACGTGATACAAGTGCCACTAAACATTAATGATCTTAATAAGGTCCATATAAAAAAATATAACCATAACTATAGTGAGCAATTTAATTACTTAATGAGATGATTATCATATTAATTTTCTAATAAGTTTTAGTCAAGAAAATCAAATAGATACAAGACATATATTAAAATCTTTCTTACCAAAAAAACTCTTCCATATAATTCATATTTATTAATTCTTTTAAGCTTCCAACACTCTTCTAGTGAATATAGGTTTGCAATTTTCTAACATTTTTGTTAATAAAGATAGACTCACATAATAAACACTTTTTATCATATTCACAAATTATTAAGGTCAAAATACCATCCATTTGCCATATTTTAACAATATAAACATATGATTTAGTAGGAAAATACTCATATTTACATTGCCACATTTCAAATGACCTTTTCTAAGCATTCATGCTTTCATGTATGTGTGCTAGGTCTCACATTCCATATGCAAGAGTTCATCATCTTTATCTTTCATAAACTTTATTTATAAATAATCTTGTATAAAAATTCATTCATTAGTGCATATATATATATATATATATATATATATATATATATATATATATATATATATATATATATATCTTTTATAGCATAATTCATGCACTAATTAACATATGTACATTTATAAAAATTATGAAGCATATTTCAATCATGCTTTTATGTTTAATGCCAGATTTATCAAGACTTTAATAACTCATGCTCAAATATATCATTCATTCTTCAAGGGCTTAATAATTCTATGATATCATATCATATTTTGTAAGATGAAACTTCAACATTTTTCATGTACTAAGTAGTATGGAAGCTCATAGTTGTATTACTAACCAATGGAACAATCTTTATGTTTTTCATAAAACATTTACATCTAAAATCATGCATAATTTGTAGCTATTATCTCTATACATTTATAGCCTAACATCAAGCAAGAATTTTACATCCAAAAATGAAGCATTGTTGTAAGGTTTTTCAATAAAGCCATCACATTACAGCTTGGCTTTTCTAAGTTTTATTGTTTCTAATGCTAAGCCTATTCGACCTTAAGCTTTGCACATTATTTTATTAAGTAGGAAAACATATTTTTCTTACTAAATTAAACATCAACACACATAAAATAGTAGTATAAAGATTGCATTTTATCTCCCTATTTAATCATTCAATACTCATTCATTCATGCATAACACTTTTACTAGGTTTTAGTAAGCATTCTTATACTTGAAAAATATGAGTTTTTAATGCAACATTTTATCAAAATTTATAGAAATTTTTAGTTTTGAAAAAATGACCTCAAATTTCATTTTTCAACCTTTTTCATGCTTAAAATATATTACACAAGTTTCCAAAATGTTTTACTAATAAACATCTTTGTAGAAAACCATCCTTAACTTTGAAATAGCAATTTTTAAATCAAACATTTATAAAATTTAATAAAATTTTCCATTCTTTAAATAATGGAGTTAAATTTAATATTTCCACATTTTCTTGCTTAAAATATTTTATATAGACAACCAAAACACTTTACTAAAAAACCACTTTGAAGGAGACAATTTTTCAACTCGAAAGCATTAGTTTAATGTTGCTTTTTGAGCATAAAATTGAAACCATTTCAACATATTTTTAAATATTTTTGCCTTAAAACATTAATATAAATATGTACTAATAAATTCAAAAGAGTTTGGAACAAAATATGGCAAATTCTTTTCACAAAAATAGATTTTTTTTTCTCAAGAACAACTTAAGAAACCCAAAGGTTGTTAAACTTTGTTTCCAACATGATTTTGTTGCAAAAACTTAATATAAATATTCATAAAGCTTTTGAAAAGATTTTAAAATAAATTGTAACAAAATTTTCAAAAACAAAAATAAAATTTTGTAAAGGTTCAAGCAAGGAACCCAAGAGCTTTATATGCTTTCCAAACAAGATTTTTACTTCCACTTTTATATGAAACCATGTTTTTAAAAGGTGACCATCTAAGATCTAAAAAATTGAATGAAAAATTTCAAATCATTTTTCTAAAAATGTTATTTTCACTTTCTTTGTATTCTTTTTAATAAAACATTTTGTCTGCTTTCTTTTTCAAGAAAATGTTTCCAAAACTTGTCTTTTCAATTCAAGGAAAAAAATCATTTTCCATGAGATGTTTCTAACATTAAAACATTTTCAAAGCACATTCATTTGAAGAAATCTTTTTCAAAAGCTTTTGTTTCAAAATCAAAGTTTTTTTAGAAACATTGGATGACTTGAAAAATTGAACTTTTTCATCAAAACATGTTTCCGAAATTCACAACATTTTCAAAATATTTTTTGAAGACTCTTTTTAAGAATTCAACCTTAAATATAATATTAACAAAAAATCCTTTCTCCTTTTTTACAAAACCTTTTTAGAACTTAATTTGTCTCATTTTTTTCTAAAATAAAATTTTTTCCATCTTTTCAAACCAAGAATGCTATAATGAAATCTTTTTAAAACAAATGTTTCTAACATTAAATCTTTCTAAAACATTTCTCTTCCATATTATTTTGTTTCCTTCTTTTAAGAAGAGTTTTCAAGATTAAATCTTTGTAAATCCTCCTCGAGTTGATCAAGACATCATCTTTTAGGAAAACCCTTTTCTAGAAATATGTTTTATTTTTCCTTAAAAAAACTATACAAATTTTGTAAAAAGAATGATCTAAAACAATCTTTTTTTTTTTATAAATTTATCTTTTTCATTTAAGAATATTCCCAAAGGCAATAACTTTTTCAAAGACTCTTCTTTCCCAAAATAGAATTCATATTGTCATCCTTTAATACTACTATCTTTAAAAGTCTATTTTTATGTTTTAAGAAAATAATCAAACATAACATATATCTTACACATATATATCTTAAAAGGAAACTAACTAGAAAATAGGTAGATTTTCACTCATCTACGTTGAGTGTGCTTTGATTTCTTTACACACCTATGTGTTTAAATTCCATTATCTAAGAATAATATGAAGTAAGTGAAGAGCGTTGATATGTGTGTCCTAGGAGCCAATCATAAAATGATTGCAATAACAAACAATGTATCATATTTTATTTCAAGTAATGTAATTATTATATTATATTTTATTTTAATATTAGTGTAATTTATAACTTAATATAATAATTATCCTTGAAATTATTTTACTATTCTTAAAATGTCCATAGTCGAGTATTATTACAAAAGGAATAGCAATAGTACATTGAGACTATCATGTATAGTGATCAATAACTATGAATCATGAATATATGATATTAAGTCAATACATGGATATAGGTTGGTGAACAGATGTATTGGACTGACTTACTGTGAAAATACTACATGGATTGTCATGTGTTATTAGCTATTCTTAGGTGATCACAGTGCATGTAGTCCTTTGACCTAAAGTCATTACAATTCCCTACATAAGGAGTCACAAACTTTGATCTCATCTTATCACTTTTAATTGAGATAATGTGTAAGTCTTTGATTGAGTGTGTCATGAATCATGCAGAGGGATATGAGTAATGTATATGAGATTTTGTTCTTCTTATATAGAAGGAGTGATATCCTTGGGCTCCTTGATTAAGTGAAACTAAGAAATACATAGTTATGCTTAAATAGATCAATATGTGATACTAATCATTTATTTAATTTATTTTACTCAGTATTAGGAAATATAGATAGAACATTGACGAGGATAATACATTCCATATCTCTAGTTTGATTTGGATATTGTTACAAAAGGATTGTGTTATAAAGTATTATTCAAACATTAGGTAAATACTGAATCACAGACATTTTTACTACTTAGGTGGTAATGATGCATTGCTAGATGCTACTTACTATCTATAGTCCACATATAAGTCATTGTCAAAATAATGAGAACTTATAAGTTTACACAAAAAAGTAGGAATGAGAAGGTAATTAATTAGGCTTTAATTGGACTAAAATCCTATTAATTGAGCTTATTATTTAATGTGTGTGTGTATATATATATATATATATATATATATATATATATATATATATATATATATATATATATTATCAAAGTAATAATATATATATTATTCATGTAATATATAATATATTATGTTATATTATTTAATATTAAATTAATATTAAATAATTATGCTATTTGATATTAGATAATTATATTATAGGATGATATTATTATCTAATAATATTTAGTTATTAATATTAAGGTAATATTACATAATTAATGGATAAGCCTTATCTTTTATCACTTTCACTATGATAGAGATAAGGTATTAGTGGTTGAATGAAATTAAGAGAGTGAAAGTAGTTTTCTAGTGAGACTAGGAAAGTGGCATGCCTTAGTTCTATAAAAAAGGGCATGAAGGCATCACTTGGTAGATGAATACAAACTGCCACCAGAAAAACCGCATCAAAACCTTAGTCTAGTGTGAAAGAAACATTTCCTAGAAAATTCATAGAGATTGAGAAATTATCATTCACTCTGTGTGGATACCGTAAGGGCACTATTGCTTGACTGTGCTTGTGATTCATGATCTGCACTCCAAAAAAGGTAATCCTTGTACTATTGATTTATCTTTCTATACATAGTTCTAGGAAGGTTATACAAAATTTTAAAATTCCACTATGCTTAAGTGTATGTAAAATCTAGCAAAGAGAACTGTAAAACAATCATAAAAAGAATTTAGACTAATAGATAATGATACTTTTACCTATTCACCAAGGATCTACTATGCTTTTCATCAAGAACTCCTAACCAAAATTCAAGAACTTATGAAGATTGTTCTCAATCTTACTAAGAAAAGAGAAGATGAAAAATGCTCTCAAACTCCTCACTCTTTTTCTAGCCAAAATTCCATTACTTATCATTTCTTTCTCTCTCCCCTTTTCTCACTTTCTCACTTGCATTTAGGTGTGAAAAATTGATTGTCTTCTCTACCTATTTATAAGAAAACAAAAGAGCTTTTATGTCAATTAAAGAAATCATCACCTTCCTTTCATAACATGATAACTATAGTTTTATCTCTAAAGAGGGAAGAAAATCTCTAAAAATCCTTCTAATATCATATAATATTTGTAAAATATTCCTCTAATGATGATAACCTTTAGTATTCACACATGAAAAGTGTTTTACCTTAAGTTCCCTATGGTTACACATTGGACATCCTATTAATAAGTGATATCTTCATTTCTCTCTCTAATATATTCCATCATCATTGCATATCAAAGAAAATCCACCAATATCTAATAATATCCTTTATAAAATCTCTTAATATCTTCCAATAAAATCTTAGAAAATATTCTTCATTAAATGCTCACATGGCTTCTCTTTCACATGAAAGCTTCTTGATTGTTTTCTATTGACACATATGCTTAATTTCTTATTAAAATAGTGTGTTCTATTCCATGTCATCTTGTTCTTCTAACTGCAATTTTAAACCCCAAATGTGAACAAATTTTTTTTCAAATCTTCCTATGTTAACACTAGAAAATCTAATATAATGTTTCTTCATTAATTGTTTCCACATGGCTAAGCTTCTTCCTTTCACATGGATGATATGGAATCATTTAATTGGTTCCTCAATTTACCCATGTTTCTAGGCCAAATCAATTAGTACTTTCTATAGTCCACATCATCAATTCTAATTTTTTAATAAAATCATTACTTAGAAAATGCTAAAACCAATTCATCCCCTCAATAATTGTGATAAAAAATCATAATTCAAATGCTAAAATACTTCCCTTAATTATCACAACAAAATCACCTCTTATTCCTTAACAAAATCATACTTAGGAAAATACTAACTTCAAAATTAAACCATTTCCTTAACAATTAATTTTGAAAAATACCACTAACTCCTATGTTTAAATCAATTCTCCAATAATTTCCTTTAAAGATTTCATGATTCCATTACTAAAATTTTCTCTTGAATTTTCTTCATGAGATTATCACTTAGTTGAATCTATAGTACTAATTAAGAAATAAGCAACATTATAAGTCTGTAGTAATTTCTTCATTGATTAAATCAAATTAAATTTTTCTTTCTTGTAGAACACTAATGAAAATACATCTAAAAAAGAATCATAAATTTAGGCTTTTATGAAAATATCATTTATAAAAATCATCTCAGATAGTTACTAGTCAATTTTTTTACTATTTGCACTATTTGATTTCAAAATCAAATATTCCTCTTATAAAGATATTTATATGCCTTAAATTTACCAAAACTTCCACATTTTCAACTAGGGTTTCCATCGGATGTTTTTATAGGTAAAAAAAGCCTTAGGTAACCTAAAATACTATTAACCTTGGATTTAAATTATTTCTAAAAATAGTTAAATTTCTTAAAATAAATTCTAATGAATTTTCTATCTATTAAAATTAATAGATACTTCCATAATTACCCATTATTAAACACTTTCTAATTGGGTTTAAATGGTTTTGATCAATTAGGTTTTTATTAGGTATTACAAGACTTAGGATAGGAAATAGTCAATAAGTTTTTCCTAAAACTATGCTCAAGTGATCAAATTATCACCTTCTAATTATAATTTTATGTTTTGCTTGTAATAATGGTGAGTTACATCCTTTAGCTAGTATCCTATTGGCTTTAACATCATAGTTTCATTGCATCATAACATTTTACAAATTATTTCCATTCATTCGAGAAATTGGTAAAGGTTAGCTGATGCATTAGTACTATTGTAGCTTAGGGGTTTTAACTTTAGAAATTCATGAATTAATTATAGTTTATCCAAACAGGGTGTCAGGGGAGAAAGTTGCCATGTTCTATTTATTTTTATTGCTATTCCCTAAATCAAGTACTTTTTCTAAGATTTATTATAGCATAGCTGCCTAGGTTAGTTCTTTTTTATCATTGCTATTTTTGAAAATTTTCTCTATAAAATAACTTATATAAGGAATAAAAAATTTCTTGTTGAAGTTAAAAGATACCTAAAACTCCTAATGAACCCATTAAGATTACTGACCACATTTGGTATGCTACATACTTAGACTACTTCTGACTAGAGTTTCACTTGCTCTGCCCCCAAATTCCACTATTCCACCCCTTACCTAGACGATGTTTTCACCATTCCACAGTTTATCTAGACTATGCTTTAATACCACCTATGTCATGATCATGTTTTAAACTATTGCGGCTAACATAAAGATATTAACCAAATATCTTTTTAAACCTTTTAAAATTAACTAATCTATGAAATCTTTACTAATTTTTAAATGCATAATGCAATGACACAAGATTCATTAATAATTTTTTCTATATCAAATTAGAAGATAAATTTTTAAATACATTTCAAAAAAATAAAACATGTCAAAAATCATTTAGAAGTTAAAATCTAAGTCAAACAAAAGAAATGTCTTTTTTGATTTGGAAATAATTAAAATATAATGACCTCAAAAAATAGAAACCTTTAAGGAAATGATTAAAAAAATATTTATTTATTAAAAATTCATTACTTTCAATAAATAGTTTTTTAAAAATTATTTTAAAAATGATAATTTATCAAAAATACAGTTTGGAAACATATTTATAACACTTGTTTGAATATTATTTTCTTAAAAATTGCTCAAAGAATCAAAAAGATATTTTAGAAGATAAACTTTTTAAAAATTAAGTAATGTCTTTATTTCCATCATTCAAACCATAAAATTAACATAATAGAGTAAGATCAGGTTTATAAAATAAAATAAAAATAAAAATATCCTACTTTGTTTAAAATACTTTGGAGATAACATCAAGTTCAAATATTAGTTTCTTTTCTTTAGGAATAGATTAAAAATAGTTTAAATTTAAAATTATATGAATAATATTTGAAAAAAATACCTTGAAAAAACTTAGAAAAATATTTGGAAAAGATATATATTTATCTTTATTGTTGACAAAACTCTTTTTCTTATGTTTGCTTAAAAATTTCCATAAGATCCCTTGTTATTATTCTATAACAACTTTTAAATAAAACATATACAAAATATCATATATGAGACATATAGTAACGTACATTATATATATATGTCAGCATAAGTAAACATATGCATCTTCTATACAAACATGGTTTTAGAGTTTTACCATACGTCTTTTTATTAAAATGACTATGACGCTGCTATAGCAAGTTAGTGCAAATATATGTAATATCTTGAAAATAACAAAGAAGAGTAAAGTGATAGCTATCAACCTAGCTATTAACTAATGTATCAAAATAAAAACTCATGATCCTCAATAGGCATAAGTGGAATAATCTTAGTAACATACTCAAGCTATGGAATGCATGGTGGAAAGTGTACCATAGATGGTACAAATATAGTAAACTAAGGTACTAGTGTTGCAACACACTTCCATCAACATGGATTAGAAGTGTGACATGGAACTCATGTTAGTATATATCATAATTTGTGTAATACATGATTCACGAAATCTCTGTAAGCATAATGGGTGGCATTAGGCATGGTATTAACAAAAATATATTCAAAAGTAGAGTAAGTGATAGAATTACTTAATGAGATAGTAGTCATTCAAATTTTCTAGTGATAACATTTATATACAAGATATATATTATAACTCATCTTGTTAGGGATTATCAAATATTTCCACATTTGTATATAAAAAATAATTCAATTATGAACTTTAAACTATTTAATAAATAGGATTAATCAATTATAATGACATGGAGATATAAAAAGTTCTTCTTTTTTACTTAAAGCAAATCTTATCCTATGTGTATTCCCTCACACTTAGCTTTTGCATGACCTTGAGTAAAAGATCACTTTATTTAAGACTAAAAATAAAATACTTCCTAAAAACTTTAAAATCACAAATCATAAGCAAGCCATCAAGAGACACAACACATTATGAAGAAAAATCTTGACAAACTTAAAACTAATTAACATTGCACCTTTATTTAAAAAGGGTAAATCAATATGGTAGATTCTTGCAAAATATACTCTCCAACTTTCAAGTATTTAAGACAAGTATTTAACTTAAGCTTATTCCATGAAATTATTCTACCATAAGCTTTCTAATAATCTAATCTCTAGTATTGAAATCACATGCTTAACACAAATTAAAATGACTTTATTTAATGTTGTAATGTGGTCAAGGAAAAGGAAAAGAAGAATGAAGATATGAAATGATAGGAACCAAAGAAATTAATAAAGTACTTCAATTATAAAAATATAAGCCAATCATGAATAATTATAACTCAACATAACAACTAAAATTTAAATTCAAGAACTCATCAATTTCTTTCTTTTTCTTTTCATCAGCTTCTTTTTGCCTTCTTTTTGTTTTTTTTTTTCACTTTTTCACTTTTTACATTCTTTTTAATCATTTTTCTCTTCTCTTATTGACTTTCTTTTTTTCTATTAATTTTTATTTTTTTAATCTTAACTAACTTTTCAACTTAAAGTTAATAAATTTTCAAATGATACATACTCACACACCCCTACATTTATTTAAAAGCTCATTTCATAAAAATTTAAATACTTTACTAATTTATAAGGTTAGATAAAGATGTTAGGATTAGGAGCCAAACTAATGCAGTGGAATTAACTGATCCCAGCCAACGGATCAATGTAAAATATTAAATTAGAATAAGGATTTGTTCAATACCTTTTAGATGATTTAGGAACTCATTCGTCGATCACCTCTTCAACTTCTTTTCGGCTGAAGACTCCGAGGAATCTACACGAACCAGCAGATCACCAATGAATGTTCTTACGAACACTGGTTAGAATTCTTCTCCTTAGCCTCATAGTGCTAGCTACGCCTCTTCAAGGGTTATGGTCAAGGAGGAGTGCTAGGGTTTTCTATACTTTGGGATGCGTGAATAATCATCTATTATTACCTAACAAGCCTATTTAAATGGGTGCATAAAAAATCTTAACTAATTGGACCTTGCCCTATATATAATTATAGGCTTATTATTGAGCTTTATAATTATAACATGGAATTCCTAAATATTAGGCTCAAATAATTTGGTCTATCAATTCCAAATCCACTAGGCTCTAAGTGTGTGACCTATAGGCTATCATTACATTAGCAATAATTATAAATTATATTAATGATCATAAATAATGAATGGTGTCTAGCAACACATCATTGTTATCCAAGTAATGAGAAAACGGTGATTTAACTGAACCTTTATATGTGATCATTATCTATATTCTTTTATCCTAGATATCTAGATTGAGCATGAGACATGAACCGTGTCATTCCCATATAGACCAATATAAAGATTTCTTGATTCCTAAGTATGCTGACTAAAGCAAATGTAATTAACATCCCATGTTAATTCACTTGAGCGTGATCATGCATTTTCTCAACCTTACTTAAACAAGGGGCCCACAGATGTCACTCCTATTATATAAGAGGGACAAATTCCATTTTGATCACATAAATCCCTCCGCATGATATGTGACACATCCAATAACTGCCCTTGCATTCACTCAACCATGAGTGACATAGAGTAGTATTAAAATATAAAACTCACATGTAGGAAACTTTAGCGATCTTAAGTCAAAGGACCATATTAATAATAATCATTGAGAATCACTCATAACACTCATACAATGATCCATGTAGTATTCTTAGGGTGGGTCGGTCCAGTATATAAGTTTTCTAACTTGTACTCATGTGCAGACTTAATATCTCATATAAGTCACCGCACATGCTAGTTTTAACATATCAAGCAACCCAATCCACAATAATATATGACTAGAGACATTTAAGAATACAATTATTTCAAAGTTATTATCATAGTTAAATATATTACATAGATAATATATATAAATATGATAATTAGAATTGCTATTAAAATAACACGATTCAAATTTACGATCATCAATATGATTGATTTTAAGGCATATACACTAACAAAAGACACTTATTTTTTATTCAAAAAAGAAATTTTCATAGGCTAATTAGCAAAGTAAAGGTAATTAAGCTAAAAAGGGGTTTAACGTAGATAAAAATTTAATGTTAGCTATTTGGCTCTAACTTAAATAAATAAAAAAATTATTTATCATTTTTATGCATGTATGTGCAAATGTAATCTAAAAAAGAATTAAAAATAAGTTTTAGAAAAATAAATCATAGAAGAACATCACAAAAGAAGGAAAAAGAATAATATAAAATTTTAACATAAGGCTTGAAACCTCACTAAAAAAGACATGCTACCAAAATTTCATCTAGAAATTCAAAACCCATTATTATACCAATCAATTTTAAGAATCAAAATCATTCGTTCAATTATATTATGAATCCTATCTAACTTCAATTAAATCCTACTCATGAAAAATACAAAGTCTCCACCAATGGAAAGTAACTTAAACGACTTGAAAAGACTCAAAATCAAGTGAAAAATATAATTTTTAATATTTCTAATATTTGTTATTTTTTCTTTAAAAGCATTAATGAAGACACAAAATGCAAAATAAATTGCAGAAGTCTCTGCATTACACTAAAATTTTACATTATCCTTAATGTAAAGTATATTAACATTAAGAAAGACAAAGGACAAGTGCAATAAAAGAGAAGGAAAAGCAAAAACAAATTTGAAAAACTTAAGTTATCTCCTAAGAAGCACCTTTACTTAATATTAGACATAATTGTAACTTCTTTAACCAAGATTCATATAATGATTGATTATCTCCATTACTTCCAAATTACTAACTTTTATATCATCTATTAAAGAAGTTCTTTGCAAATTGGGATCATCTAGTACAATTTCTCTAAGTGTTATCCTCAAACCACTCTTTGTTAAAAGTTTAGAATTATCTTGTATAATGAATTTGATGAGCAAAATTTTATCTATATTATTTTCTCCTATTTTATGCCTTTTAATGTGTTACATATGTTTAATTTCATAAAATTAACCTTGTTTTGTAATTTGAGGTTGGTTTTACAATGTTTTGAATTTATTTGATTAATGCTAAACTTTTATACTATTTTAGTTTTTTAGCTATTTCTTAAGTTCTAGATATTAGATTGTGGTGATTATTATATCATTGGAAAGCTTAAAGAAAGCTTTACAACTTGAAGATATTAGATTGGGGGTGAGTTTTGGTTAATGCTTAGTTTGGACATCTAGAAGGTCTAATTTTAGTCATGAATTTGAAGCCTTATTTTTGTCCTAGTTGAGTTAGCTTTGGTTCTTAAGCCATATTTATAGCTACAAAGATCTAATCAAGATGAAACCACTACCTATATTTTCCTAAAAGCTAGCCCTATAATTTTTTGTTTTGCAATTTTATAAAACTACACAATTTTGGTGGTTTTACATTAGATAGAAGTTCGACTTATGAAATTTCACTATTGTAACTCTTAGAGTTCATTACTTTGTAAAATAAGTTATAGGCTTCTAAAACTTAGCAAGGTTATTTTTGTAACCTAATAGGAAAATTATTGAGATCTAATGTATTTTAGAAGTTAGCAACTCCAAAGGCAAGGAAAATGTAGACATTACACAATTTAACAAGATCATTTTTCTCTCTTTCTAGTTTTTTGTTCTTCAAACATGGAAAGTTAAAATTCTAGTTGATTTAAGGATTTTGATATTCATATCTATTGGATTGTGAGATCATAATTTATAATATTGACTTCTTCTAATTGACTTTCCACTTTCCTTTATTCTTTGTGCTGATTCCTTAAAATTACATGTGTTCAATATTATTTTGGTATAATCAGTATTAAACCTTGTGATTTCCTATCTTTATCTATTTTTATATTAAATTGTGGTTAGTTAATCATGATTTTTCATTTAAGGATGAAGGTTAAGAAATTAAATTAGAGGTTTCTGATTTAATCACTTAATTCAACTGATTTTTATTTTCAAATCAATTTTGATCTAGTTTCTTTATGAATTATAGCACTTACTTCATTTTGCTAGTCTTAATTGATCAAATTTTAGATGGTCATCTAGCATAGAATTCATAACTTATTGTAGAAGTTTCGGATAGTTCAAAGTTGAGAAATTATTTGAAATGGTTAAATATCTTGTGATTTACAATTAATCCACACTAAGAGCTCTCAAATCATTAAATTGACTACTTTGTTTTATTAATTTTTTTTTTTTACTTTTGTGTTTTATTTTATTTTTTTTGATATATTTATTTTAATTTTACATCAAACCCCCTAAAATTGGTTTTGTATTCTATTATGCATTTTACATACTATTTAAATCTATTTGCATTTTCTATGTTACTTCTATTTGCATTCATTCTTTTTATTTTTAGTGCATGAGCTTAAACAATTACATAATCATTGTTAATAAATTAATTGAAAAGGATATTTCAAGGTATCATTAGGGTATGAACTAGTTTGTCACCCTATATTATATCACTTTTAGCAAACTAGTAATAATTTTATAGTGTTATGATGCACACATTCAAAATTCTAGCATTATTGCTAGGGATCAACTTAAATTCATCTTTTCTTTTCTTTTCTTTTACTATCCATGATTTACATAAATGTTCAAGCATTATAGTCAATTTTTGCATCTACTAGTGTTTTGCTTGCATTTTATAGTAACTTCCACTTTTTTACATTTTCTTGCATTCTGTAACTATTACATATTCCTCCACTACAATTCATCAAATTTCATTATATATTACATTATTATGCACTCGATCAAAGGGTTTTAGCTTAAAGAAACAAACTACACACAATTTTGCCTTTCTACCTTTGAACATGAATTATAGTGACTAACTGCAATTAAGCTGAAAATTTTTATAGTAGTAGAAAATTTTTTTTCTTCAATTGTTGATGCCCTATTTTTTGACCAAACTCAATCATTTTGATCACATTTTTTAAATTTTTTAAGATTTTTTATTACATTTTTATGTTTTGCATAGTTATAGCTTTCATTTTAT
This sequence comes from Sindora glabra, assembly GCA_020226215.1. Taxonomy (NCBI): domain Eukaryota; kingdom Viridiplantae; phylum Streptophyta; class Magnoliopsida; order Fabales; family Fabaceae; genus Sindora; species Sindora glabra. Next base: position 66,221,180 of record CM035226.1, read on the forward strand.
GGTAGTCCTTGATGAGAAAAATATTTATTATTTTATTTTTTATTTTTTTATGTATCTTAGGTGTTACATATGCTTAATTTTATAGAATAGGCCTTATTTTATAAGTTTCTAAATTTATTCAATAAATGCTAGATTTTAATATTATTTCTATTTTTCAGTCATATCTTGGGTTTTGGATGTCAGATTGAGGCAAACTTTATATTAATAAAAATTTAAAAGAGAGATCTATAATTTTTATATTTTAGTCAAAGTCCAATTTAGACTCCTTCAAACCTTTACTTGGCCAAGAAACTTAAGCTTTATCTTTGTCTCAACCAGACCTATTTCTGTATTTAGGCCATATCTGAAGCTATAATGGTTCGATTAACCTAAAATTAGTGCCTAAATTCTTAGAAGACAGGGCTATGTATTTGATATTCATGACTTGTCCAAATTCCATTGATTTCATAGTAAAAAATAGGTTAGAAGTCAGACCTGCAGGAATTCCTTAATGCAATTGATGGATTTAATTGATTTGTAAAAAAATAAGTCTGAACTTCTAGAAATTAAGAAAGCCTTATTATTATAATTCTAAAAGTCATCTAATCCTAGTCCAATAAGGTTTTATGCTAATTAGGTTATATAAATAGGCAAGAAAGCTGAAGAGGAACATAATTTAGCTTACACACAACATTCAACAAACAGCCTTCTTCTTCTTCCAGCTCTCCTCCTTGTTCTTTATCAATGGAAGTCTAAATTCATGGTTAATTCAAGGAGTTAAGGCTCTCCTCTTGAGGAATATGAGATCATGATTTGTATTGTTGACCTTTCTTAATTAATTTTTCTTTTTCTCTATTTACTTATGCTGAAAGTCTTAAGATTCCTTATGTTAGACGTTGATTTGATATAATTAATATTCACCTTTCTTATTTTTAATTTCTTTGCTATTTTAGTATGAAATTGTGGTTGATAAATTATGGTTTTATACATAAGGATAGAGGGTTGAGGGATTAATTTAGAGATTTCTAATTTGGCTTCTCAAATCAAATTCATAAATTAATTTTGATCTAGTGTAGGGATTATAGTGATTGCTTAATTTAACTAATCTTAATTAATCAAATCCTAGGTGATTGTCTAGTGTAGAATTTATAAATTATTATAGGGATTCTAGGTAATTTAAGGTTGAAAAATTAATTACAAAAATAGTCAAATCCTAATTGATCTATGATTAATCTAATTTAGGGCTTTCAATTTTCTTGAATCAGCTATTTAATTCCATTGATTTCTCTTCTATTTTATTTTTGTTTTACTTTTGTCTTGCGCTTAATTTTGTTATTATTATATTGTTTAATTTGTGAAACTAACCCTTCCTCAATTCTCATTTTATTTCTGCTTCTGCATTCTGCATTCTATCTCATTGCATTGCATTCTATTTACAATAATTATTCATATTTTCATTGCATAAATAATTAAAAAATTATGTAGGTATTGTTAAGAATTAATTTAGAAAAGGTAAAATTAAAGGATTATTAGAGGTACGACCTGGTTGTGCCATTATACAATATTATTTTTCATTAACTAATTTCAATATAATTTTAGTGCATTGCGGTGTGTACATCAGTCCCATAATTTTTAAAATTATCTAAATAAGTTAATTAGATGTGCTTTTATTGATTTTTCATAATGAATTAGTATTTTGGTATTTTTATATTTCTATAATTTTGCCTAGTGCAATCAAGTGCATGAGTAGGAGAACTACTAGTGAATTACTAAAGTTCAATTTTGAAATAGATAAGATTTTTCATTTTCTTTATAGGAGTAAAAATGCACATAGTTTTAGCATTTCCACCCTTTATTTTAAACCTTTTGATAATTCTGCTAACATGGCAAATAATAGAATATTGAAAAAATTGACTACCTCTAATGTTACTTAACAACTTTTAAGCATCCAATATCACAAACTTGATGCTAATTTTGAGCTTAAATCTGGTATAATACATTTGCTTCAACCACTTCATGGCATTTCAAAAAACCATATTAATTGAGGGTTTTCCATTTCTTATTTACTAATGTGGCCAAGGATTGGTTATGCTATCTATAACTAGGTTTTATCACTTCTTGAAATGATATGAAGTGGTTATTCCTAGAGAAGTTTTTCCCTTAAAACAAGAGTTATTGCTTTTGGAAAAGAGATCAGTGGCATAAGGCAAATAAATGGTAAGACATTATATGAATATTAGGAAAGATTCAAAAAATTATTTGGAAGTTATCCTTATCACTAGATTAATGAATAGCTCTTTATCTAGTATTTCTATAAAGGATTTCTTCTTACAGATAGGAGTATAATTGATATAGCTAGTGGTGGAGCATTAATAGATAAAACCCCTATGGCAGTAAGGGATTTAATAGCTAACATGGTAGTAAACTCCAAGAAATTTAAAGCCAAAATGCTTCCTATAACTAGAAATATGAATAAGATAACCTTTTTCTATGTAGATCAACAAAGAATAAAGCATAAGATAGATGAATTAACCTCTTTAGTAAAGCACATGGCAATAAGATAGCAATAATAAATCCAAGCTCCTTTCCTTACTAGACTTTGTGGTATACACTCTTGCCTAACCTATCCTACTAATTCATGTCTAAAATTATAAGAAAATAATGGTCAATAACAAGCATATGTAGCAATAATATTCCATAGAAGACCTTAGTATTAGTAGCAAAATCAATACTAATAATAGTAATAATAACAACCTAAATACAATCTTTACTCTGACTTTTACAATCTTAGTTAGAAAGATCACCTTAATTTCAAATATGGCAATGCACCAATCCAATAAACAATTAGACTAGCATAACACCAACTAACTAGACTTTCAATCTAGCAACCCTAACCTTCTAAGCCAATCTAGTAGTAAAATTTCTAGAACTAACAAGTAGCTTCAACCTTATCTTCTCAACCATCCTTTGTGGAATTAATCAAGTAAATGATTGCCAATTACTTGCAGTTTCAATAAAGAATAGATGCTACAATTCAAGATATATAAATACAAATTAACCAGCTAGCCTCTTCCATAAATGAGCTTAAATCTCAAGATTTTGATAGACTGCCTTCCTAAACAATTCCCAACCTAAAAAGTAGTTTTTCTTCCATTATGTAGAGAAGTGGAAAAGAAGTTCATGTTCCCACCAATCATCAACTAGCAAGTTAGCATAACAAGGAAAAATAACTAGTAAATATTGAAAATTTTATAGAACTACTCATAACAAATAAAATAAAAAAATAGAGAAACTAGAATTAGCACAAAAACTAGCAAATTATACAAAGCCATTTCTATTCCTAAATAGAATTACACAATCTAGAAAAATAGAAGAAATTGATAAAGATAGAGAAATTTTATAGACTTTTAAGAAGTTAATATTCTATTACTAGATGCCATTAAACAAATTCTTTAGCATATTAAATTGCTCAAGGAGTTATGTACTCATTTGAAAAAGCTACAAGGTAATGAAAAAGTAAGCTTAGGATAGAATGTGTTAGTGTATATGCCCTAAACCAATCATATAGATGATTGTAAACTTGAATTATGTTATTTTAATGGTAATTCCAATTATCATATTTATACATATATTGTCTGTGTAATATATTTAATTATAATAATAACCTTAGAATAATTACATTCTTAAATGTCCCTAGTCATATATCATTGTGGATTGGGTTGCTTTGATATATTAAGATTAGCATGTGTGGTGACTTATATGAGATATTAAGTCTACACATGAGTTCAAGTTAGAGAACTTGTATACTGGATTGACCCATCCTAAGAACATCGCATGGATTGTTATATGAGTGTCATGAGTGATTCTTAGTGATCATCATTAATATAGTTTTTTGACCTAAAATCACCAAGGTTCCTTATACGTGAGTTTCATATTTTAATACTACTCTATGTCACTCCTGATTGAGTGAATGCAAGAGTAATTATTGGATATGTCACATATCATGTGGAGGAATTTGTATGATCAAGATGGAATTTGTCCCTCTTATATAACAGGAGAGACATCTGTGGATCCCTTGATTAAGTAAAGCTGAGAAAATGCATGGCCATGCTCAGATGAATTAACATAGGATGTCAATTGCATTTGCTTCAGTTAGGTTACTTATGAATCAATAAACCTTCAGATTGGGCCATACGAGAATGACACAGTCTATGTCTTGTGCTCAATCTAAATGTCTAGGACAAAAGGATATAGATGATGATCACATGTAAAGGTTCAATCGAATCACCAACTTTCTCATTACTTGGGTAATAATGATATATTGCTAGACACCGCTCATTGTTTATGATCATTAATATGATTAATGATTATTGTCAATGTAATGAAAGCTTGAAAGGTCACACACTTAGAACTTAGTGGATTTGAAATTAATGGACTAAATTGTTTGGACCTAATATTTAGGAATTCTACGTTATAATTATAAAGCCCAATAATAAGCCTATAATTATACATAGACTAAAGTCCAAATTAGTTAGGATTTTCTATGCTCCTATTTAAATAGGTTTGTTGGGTAATAATAATAGTTAATTCATTATTCATGCATCCCCATACAACATAGAAAAACCCTAGCACCTCTCCTTGACCATAATCCTTGAAGAGGCATAGCCAGCACTATGAGGCTAAGGAGACGAATTCCAACCAGTGATCGTGAGGACATTCATGGGTGATCTACTGGTTCGTGTGGATACCTTAAAGTCTTTGGTTGAAAGGAAATCGAAGAAGTGATCAATGAACAAAATTCGGAATCATCAAAAAGTATAGTCTGAATCCTACATTTTAATTTAACATTTTGCATGGATCCATTGGCTGGGATCAGTTTATTCCATTACACTTGTATGGCTCCCGATCCTAACAGAATGTACCAGCCATCCTTTAACCAAACTTACCTTAAAAGTGCAAAGATCCAAGGACATTTGATATACCTTAAATTATAGATAAGGATAGACTTGGGAGCTTCTATTAATATTATGCCAATGTTAGTATTTTCTTCATTGCAACTTGGCCCTGTAAAAGAATAGGAATTGTCATTCAATTAACTAATAAAAGTACCGCACATCCTGCTAATATTATTAAAGATGTGCTGGTTCTAGTCAAGGAATTAATATTTGATGTGAAAAATATTTAGTATTTTATTTTCCTTTATTTTATGTCTCTTAGGTGTTACATATACTTAATTTTACATAATAGACCTTGTTTTGTAATTTTGGATTGATTTTACAAGTTTCTGAATTTATTCGGTAAATGTTGGATCTTGACACTATTTCTATTTTTCAATCATATTTTAGGCTCTGAATATCAAATTAAGGAAAAATTTATATTGTTGGAAATCTAAAAGAGAGATCTACAACTTTTATATTTTAGTTAAAGCCCAGTTTAGTCTCTTTCAAGCCTTTACTTGGTCAAGAAGCTAAAGATGTGTTTTTGTTTCAATTGAACCCATTTCTGTATTTAGGCCATATCTAGAGCTATAGTGGTCCAATTAACCTAAAATCAATGCTCAAATTCTTAGAAGACATAAGCTTACAACTTTCGTGTCTATGGATCTTCCAGGATTAATTAATTTTGTGATCTTATTATACTTGGAAGATAAGCCTATACGAATTCCTTGATGTAGCTTCTAGAGATTTGATTTAAGTAGGTCTAATCTTCTAAAATTTTTTAAAAGCCTTATTATTGTAATTGTAATTTTAAGAGACATCTAATCCTAATCCAATAAGGTTTTAGGCTAATTATGTTATATAAATAGGCAAGAGGGCTAAAGAGAATAATATATTCAGATTACACATAGCATTCAGTAAACAACTTTCTTCTTCTTCTAGCTCTCTTTGTTTTTCATCAATGGAAGCCTAAATTCATGGTTGATTTAAGGAGTTGAGGCTCTCTTCTTAAGAATTATGAGATTATGATTTGTAATACTGACTTTTCTAAATTAATTTTCCTCTTTCTCTATTTACTTTTGTTGAAAGTTTTAAGATTCCTTGTGTTGGATGTTAATTTGATATAATTGATATTCACCTTTGTGATTTCTTATTTTTTTTTGCTACTTTGATATGAAATTATAGTTGATAAATCATAGTTTTATTCATAGGGACAGAGGATTGAGGGATTAATTTGGAGATTTCTAAATTGGTTTCTCAGATTAACTAAATTCTATTCATAAATCAATTTCGATTTACTATAGGAATTATAGTGATTATTTAATTCAATTAATCTTAATTGATCAAATCTTAGGCGATTGTCTAACATAGAATTCATGAATTATTGTAAGGAATTTGGGTAATTCAAGGTTGAAGAATTAATTAGAAAAAGTTAAATATTAATTGATCTATGATTAATCTAATTTAAAGTTCTCAATTTCCTTGAATCGACTATTTGATTTTATTGAGTTTATTTTAATTTTACTTCTACTTTACTTTTATTTTGTACTTATTTAATACATTGCTTTTACATTAATTTTACGCAACCAAACCCCCCTCAATTCTGCATTTTATATTATATAATTGCATAAATAGCATATAGCATATATTATATATATTGCATTCTATTTCTGCGCAGCATTCTATTGCATTGCACTGCATTCTGTTTACAATAGTTCTTCATATTTTCACTACATAAAAATTTCAATAATTGTGCAGGTATTATTAGGAAATCATAAAGAAAAGGTAAAATCAAAGGATCACAAGGGGTACAACCTAGTTGTGCCATTATACAATATTATTTTTTATTAATCAGTTTTAATACAATTTTGGTGTGTTGTGGCATGCATATCAATATTCTTAGTAGATTTCTACAATTTGCCTATAAGGATAAGTTTTCAAACAACCATGCACCTTTGATTCTAGGGAGACTATTCCTTAAAACAACAAAAATAAAGATGAATGTAGATGCAAGCACTCTTTCCACAGAAGTTGGAGATATAATTATGAGTTTCAACATCTTTGAAGTTATGAAATATCATAAGAAAAAGCATTTTGTTTTTCAGTTAAATGTGATTGATAAGCTCGCTGAAGATACTCTTGATAACATATTTGTTAATTTTCCTCAAATTTCTGAGTTTATAAATTATTTTGATGGTCATGAATGCATTCACAGTATGATAATACTAAGTGCGCCATATGTGTTGAAATCTTTACATTCATAAGTGAAGAAAGCAATGTTATTCTAGAGGATGCAAAAATTAATGTTTAAGAAGAAATTCAACTTGTAGAAGTGGTTTCTACCACTAAATTAATAAATTCTATATTTCGGCCACTAACATTGGAGCTTAAAATTTTTTGGAATATTTAAAGTATGCATTCTTAGAAGAGAATGAGAAGCTACTGATTATTATAGAAAAAAATCATCAACTTAAGCAAGAAAAGAAGTTGTTGCAGATTTTGAGACCTCATAAGCAAGCAATTAGGTGGACACTTTGTAATATCCCATAAAATTCTTTTTAGAAAATATTTTAAGTGAAATAGAAATTTCAAATAGGTATTTTATTAGAAACACCTGAATTAGAAAACTCAATGGAAAAATTAAGTAAAATTTGAGAGAATCATATGAGTAATTTTGATGTGAGCCAAACTAAAAATTTTTATAAGGAATTTATTAGGCATTAAAATAGATAAAAATATAATTAAAAACCTAATAATAAGTTTATAAAAATTGCATAGAAATTTACTAGAATTATAAAACTTAGGTAAATTAAAAAATGAAAATTTGAGTTGAAAATTAAGCAAATTAATATAAAAACCCTTCAAATAACCTAAATTAAAATTTTTAAGCCCAAAATGTGCATGGAAGTTCAAAATTTAAAGGCCCAAATAAGGCCTAAAAATATCTAAAAGCTTAGAGGCAAAGATGCATGAAAGTAAAAAATTGGGTCATTTTGTAATAAACCTTATTTGCCCTTTTTATGTGGATTAATTTTATTAGTTTTTAGGAGAATTATTCCTTTGATGTTCCAACCCACTTGGACACCTAAGATGACTAACAATTGTCCAAGATTTTTTTTCCAAAATTCAATGCAATTAATGAATAAATAGTAGATTTTTTTAAAAAAACTAAGGTTTGGATATATATATATGTGTGTGTGTGTGTGTGTGTGTGTGTGTGAGCATTGGCCAATTTGAAGCAAATTTTTGCTTCTTTGGCCAATAAAACCACGAAAGGAGAAAGGGATTTTGGTGAATAACTCCAAGCCTTCATAGATTGCTAAAAGATTCTTCAATTTGCATCATCAAATTCTATAAGGTAATCTAGGATTTTTCATTACCTTCTTCAAGAAATTATGATCATTCTCTCTTCTCAATTTCTAAAAATTTAATATACATTATGAAGCCACTCTCTTACTATCTTAAAGGGTTTTTAAACATTAAAGAGTGAATAAATTAAGGTGAGTGGCAACTCTTTCTCATTCTTAGTGTTATCTCTAAAGAAAAGTGAAGATGTTGATTATTTATGTTTCTTATTATGCCATTTGTGACATATTGATATATGGTTCTACTTTGATGTTTTCTAAATGATAAAATGTTGGAATGATGTTCATATATTGATATTGAGAGTGTTGGAAAAAGGATTGGCAAATTTGTTTAAGAAAGATAAAAGAAACAAATTTAAGTGGAATGAAATCAATATTCCTTCATGTTGTTGAACAAAGGTTTCAATCACCTAATGCTTCTTGGGATTAGAAAATTTTTAAATTTCAATTCTTAGTATTTTAAGGTTATATTTATTGTTAGAATGAATATGGATGAATTTGAAAATTTTTAAAAAATTTTAGGTGCATGAAAAAGTTAGTTAGTGATGAAGTGCTCACAATTAGTAGTTTCAAAACCTTGTCAATGTAATCTTGAGTTTCTAATTTGTTAACCTAGCAAATGATTGTAAAAATCATTAGACTCTTAGGATATAATATGTAGGATGTTAGAAAACTTGTGTCAAAATTTGATGGTAATTGGAGTTGATTTGATTCCCCAAATGGTGGCTTATTTAGACCATTTTGATGTAGTTTGAAATTGGTTACTCTAAGTTCATGCCTTTAATATACTTCTAAACCTATAAAACTATTTATACAACACTTAAGTCATCTTTCAATTAACATGTTAGGAATGTTATGGGAAAATTTGGAAGCAATTGGTTTCCATTTTATTTATGAAAAAAAGGCTTTGATTACAAGAGTCCCGGTGCTATCCTATTTTTAAAGTTTTCTTTTGTGTTATGTGTGAATAGTACCATTAAAGACAATTAGTGCAATTTAATTATTGTATCTAATGTAATAGTATTTTAAAAGAGTTAGAATAAATTGTTGTAAAATTTTGAATTAATTTAGGAGCATCAAAAGGCTAAAAACTATAACATATCTACAAGTTTGGTTAAGATTATTTAAGAAATGTTGAATTAAGGGGTTCAAATGTATATAATACATTGATGAATGACACAAATTACTTATGGCATGGTTGGTATTTGGTTATTTCCATTGAAATAGACTAATGGTTGATGTTTTGGCATCTTATCACTACTTAATGTAAACTAAAAGGATAATATATAACATGCTTTGTAGAGAAGGAAATGAGTTGTTAGTAGTGGAGGAAAAAGATTGATAGCTTTAATCCTAGGGTGGTGGGAGATAAGATTGGACCAAAGATATAAGGAGAGACATATATACCTACCATTGCCATTTTCCATAATAACATACATTGATGACATACATAAGAAAATTTCCTATAAAACAATAATTAATATTTATATTAAAATAAAAGGTTAATCTTTCATAGTGAGAAATCCTTTTGAATAAGGTGATGAGTAATCATTCACTGAGTATACTTTATACTCACTCTTTTTGTTGTGTTGAATTAATTATAGGTGTAGATCATAGAGCAAGCACAATAGATTAATACTTACATAGCCTTCCAATCATCTTATGGCACACATGAAATAGTATTTCAATATATAGTAACGTCTATTACTATAAATACAAGAGTATACTATGAGATAAAACTTAAACAAATAGATCTAAATAAATTGGATTCTCAAAGCACTATTAATGCAACCTAGGTGAGTGATTACTAGAGAAATTCTGGGCACTTTATTTATTAGTTAGTAACTAGTAGTCTTGCAATGAGGTATAGCTTATTTTCGATAATCCAGCAATGTAAATTAATAGTAAACCGGGCCAGAAGATTATCTTCATTCCATAATGAATAGCACAAGGAAACCCTAAAGCTGAATACACTTCCACCCCATTTGAATTAAATCCTTACTTAATTCATACTAGTTCCATTTGTTTCCTTTTTGATAAGTAAACTTTGTTACGCATTTTATTCTTAATTCACAATCACAATTAGTACACCTAGATAATTTACCTTGAAATTCAGTTAGTATTCAACACTCAATCCCTGTGGAGACGATATCTTTTATACTATAACTCGACTAAACCGTGCACTTGCGGGCTCACGTCAATAGCCATGTCATAAAAATGACAATGTAACTTCATTCCTTGAATTTTACAGGTATTATTGTTAGTTTTTACAATATTTATATATTATTCATTACTTTAATATCTTCAATTTTTTAGATACAGTTAAATGTATGAAATTATTGCTATTAGGATTTTTTTGGATTGGGGTATTATTTTTTTACCATAGAGACATTAAGATAGGGCTTGAATATTATTATTTACAATAATACTACTTGTATAACAAAATAGTTATCGGATTCTATAATTAGGTTCAAGTATTACTTTGAGTGTAGTGGGGTTTAAGTGAATTCTATTAGATAAAAAAAATCAATAAATCACATCGGTTATTAGACAAAAAACATTATATTACTTGTTAGTTATTTAATAAAAACTAACATACTATGTGACATTTAAGAGATGAAAGAACATTGATTTTCAACAACAGTTTACAAACTAACTTCTTATATAAACTCATGTTGGCTATTATTGTTTTCGACATTAATAATTTCAATTATTCAACAATATCACACTATTAAAGAAAAGATTATTAAAGTTAGGTGTTTAAAGGATTTCATGTCAAAATATGACTAATGTTTTATTAAGTGTTATAATGAATATTTTATGACATCGATTACAAAATTGTTATGACAAAAGAAAATAATGTCGATTCTCATAACAAAAAAATCATAGTCATTTCTTGTAAGATAAACTACTTGCAACCAGTACAAAATTAAATATGTTAGTTTTTAATAAGTAACAAGCATGAAATGTTTACCAAATATTTTTCTTAAATTGGATTTTTCCTTCCTCACCAAAATATTTACAATTAAAATTGAATAAACTTAGTATCTTGTGCAAAAATATGTATTTTAAGCTAAAAGATTAGAAAGGTCATAACTAGAAGCTCAACTATTCATTAAAGGCAAATTTTATGTCAATTTCATTTAATTTTTCAAGATCTATCCATTTATGCAAAACCCTATAAGGTTTTTCCTTTCCTAGAATTACAAAAAATAGTTATTTCCATAGACTTTTTCCAATTTTTTCTTTATCTTTTATCATTGTTCAACCACTTTGGTTTCAATTATAACATTTTACTAAATGTATAATAAGCATCTAACACTTGTATACAATCTCAAAAATTATGCAAGGGAACACAAATAAAAATTTCTTAGAAAAACCTATGCCAAAAATCATAAAAATGGAAAAGATGAAGATTTGAGAGAAATAAAAGCAAGAAAAGGCACCTCTTATATTTTGAACTAATGTGACATTTTCTTTATACTCGATATTACTTAAAAGAATATTAGTAGCTCATTAATGTGTGGTGAAGGATGGAAAGACATCTAAAGTTTTATAAAGGGAGCTAGACGGAGATGGAGATTGAGGTTGAGATAAAATAAGAAGAAGAGTGAGAATAATAATAAGGAAAAGAATAAGATGTGCATTATTTATAATATAAAAATATCATTGTGTCAAAGGTTCTTATTAGACTTCAATACCTTTAGATGTTGGTTATTTCTAAAATTGATGTCTTAAGTTTCCTTATTTTTCCAACAACCTTTAAATGTCATACATTTTAATGTCAATTGTGCAAAAAATTGACGTCTTATGTTTCCTAGTAATTTCAAAAATGTCACTGTATATAAATAAATGTCAATTAATTCCAAAACTTACTTCTAAATTTTTTCTTATTTTCTCAACATATTTTAAACGTCATACATCATGCAATTAAATAAAAAATTAATGTTTTAAGTTTTCTTATAATTTCAAAAATGCTATTATGTCTAAATAGATGTTGGTTAATACTAAAACTAATATCTTAAATTTCCTCATTTTCTTAGCAACTTTTAAATACCATACATTATGACGTCAGTTAAGTAAAATTATGATGTTAAGTTTCCTAACAATTGTAAAAGTGTCACCATATCTAAATAGATATCAATTAATTCTAAAACTAACATCTTAGGTTTCCTTATTTTTTTAGAAACCTTTAAATGTCATATATTATGATGACAGTTAAGCAAAAATCATCATCTTAAGCTTCTTAATAATTGTGAAAATGACACTATATCTAAATAAATGTCAGTTAATTCTAAAACTATCATTTTAAGTTTCCTTATTTTCTCAACATCTTTCAAATATCATACTTTATGATGTTAGTTAAATAAAAATCATCATCTTAAGTTTCTCAAGAATTTCAAAAATTCTACCACATTAAAATAGACATCAATTGTGTTTACTAACTATTATCTTATTAGTCTCAATCATTTTACCTGACATTATTACCATTTTTATGTTAGTTTAGGAATTAGTGTTGAATGCAGTAGATTTATAATGATATATATATATATATATATATATATATATATATATATATATATATATATTGATGAATAATTGATATTAAATGAGTTAAATAACTTACATTGTGTGATAATTATGTAGCAATGCAAGTCTTACTTATTTTGGGTTGGGTTTGGGCCGCCCCACCTTTTCCCATCGTTATTCATGAAAATATCTTTTATAGTAAAGAATCATATTCAAGATTGTGTCAGACAACTTATTGTTATAAAATTTTAATTCCTTTGTGAAATTTCCAATATCATCATGTACTAAAGCCTAATTTAATTATAAAATAAGGTAGAAAATATTGTATGTACCTTTAATTACAATCATGAATAAATCCTAAAATTCCATACCTTTAATCATGCAATTGCACTCTTTTATGAACCAATTGCACTTAAAACATCAAAATAAAGGAAATTTGTGATAATACTTTCACTCCTTTCATTGTACCATATTACTTGTTCTTTGATGAGAGAAATATTTTTGCATTATGATATGATAATCTATAGTATCGTAAGTTATTAGAGGTAGGAGAGCCTTTTTAATTAATTAGGTTGGGTCATGAATTCTACCTAGAAGAAGATCCATACCTAATTAATTTACATTAGACTTAATATCATTATATCCAAAATATAATTGTCATATTTAATTAGGCATTGAATAATGTTAACATTAATAACTTTATTTAGAAATTAATGTCAGGCCTAAAATTTTTAATAATTTCCCAATTAGGCCTATGTTAATTTATATATAATAATCACTTAAAATTAATGTTAACATCTAATAAAATATTATTTCACCCATAAGTCTTATAGAGATCATAAGCATCTAAAAATACTCTATATTATATCCAAAGAGATATCAATATCAAATATGTCAAATGTTTATACCTCATCAACTAAACAAATAATATTTGATAAGGATACAAACATAAATATGCATAATAGAATTTACATAACTTAATGTGACTAAATGTAAATTCCCACACAATAGGCCTGACATTTGCCTAAGATGCTAATGAGAATTGAAATTCTCAATAAAATAATGAGACAATATCTAAATATCTCTAATTACCTGCCATAACCCAAAATGTGCACAAAATGTATGGTGATAATATGAATATTTCACTTAAACATATCTCAAGATGACAATAAGCTCATATCTTCAAAATTCCTACTAACCCAAAACACAGAAAAGCTTCAGCAAACTCACATTATTTACACGATCATGCTTTATACTAATTCCTAAGCCTTTGGTTAGTGGATTTGCAAGCATACAATTCACAGAAAAACAAATAATATGCTTGTATATCTTCTCTCTTACTAATTAATACTTCATAATATAGTCCATTACATAGGTATAATCTTTATTGTTTAAAAAAAAGATCTTGATAGTAGTATTATCACAACATTAAAATGGTTAAGAATAAGAATTCTTAACTAAACAGTTTCACAAACATATTTATATCATGCAATATGCCTTGGCCTTATAATAAAGATTGCTATAAATAATTGCTCAAATTTTTTCACAACATGGCTCCTCCTAACATGTGCTTAAATATAGGTTAATGATTACTTGGACAACTAACTAAACATTGAGTACCCTCTACCTATTTTGTAATCATATGTACAAGTAAAGTACTATACTAATAGTAGTCCAATACCACTAACTTAAATACATAGCAGGCTACCTATAATTGACATATATATGATATTCCTTATCATTTACAAAGAAATTAGGCTTAATAAAACCTTATCTTTTTGAATTAATAAATATAAAAGCATACCAACTTGTTAAGCCTTTTTTTATTATTAAGACAAGCTATAAAACCTTTAGGACCTATCATAAAAACTTCAAAATTTATTTATTTATACAAAGAAATACTCCTAAGCCTTTTATTTTAATGGCATTGTCTTAACCAATATATCCATATTATCACTAACTAGGAAAATGTTGTCATTGCATAGAACTAGAATTACCAAAATGCCTATACTGCATTGCTTTCCTTGAATCTGAGAAAAGTTACAATCTTATCATAATTGTGATACAACCATCTAGATGGACCTCTTTATTTTCCTCCCAAGATATTATTGATCCTCCTCTTAAAACCTATATGGTTGTTTCCTATTATTTTTATCATGTCACAATCTAAGAAGGTTATTTTGTTCTCCGATAAACATAGCTCTTAGCTACTTTATATCACAATGGTTTGAAGCAAGTTTTAAGATATTACAATTTATGCTTTCCTTTTAAGTGTAATCCTTGACTAATAACCTAATATTGAACCTATAATTTTGTTTAAGCATCTCTTTTTAGACTTAAAACTATATTTGTTTCTAGTAGTTTAGAATTTTCCTAAATTCAATAGCTTAATCTACTCTAAGAGATTACAAAATATTTCAAGGATATTTCTATAAAAAAAAATTTCGTAATCATTTTACTTTACTAAATAGCACTAGACTATACTAAAGTGGATTTGTTAGTTGATGCTTATAATGGATTCATCATATTTTATTTTTAACTCCCACCTTCCATGGAATCTTTTTAGCTCCCACTATCCAAGAATATCTTTTAAATGGAAGGTTACTCAAAGGCTTAAAGATGATTTTAGGATCAAGTTCAAAATGGATTTTGCAAAACCCTAATACAAACCATCAAATCATGCTCCTAAAATAAACATATCAAAATAATTTTGTTAAATCATGGCAACTAAAACACAAGTTTTCTTAGTGAAAAACGCTATGTTTCAAGTACTAAAACCATAACACAAAAGTACATAACCATTTTTAACTCTAATACACTTTTTCATGTTTCTTGAGTTCAAGACGTCACTTTTTTCTTTATCTCTATCATATGAGAACTTCCTATGGTTATCCCTTAAACCTTTTTTTTATTCTGAAGTCAAATCATGAGAAACAAAGCTAACTACCTGAACTTTTTCTTTCTTATATCTTTCTATGCTTGATAATAGATATCATTCCATTAACTATCTATTCACACTTTTGAGCATTATATAAGACTTTCAGAATATCTCATTTTGGAGGAAACAAGTTCAGTGCATGCCAATCTAGAAAACTTGCCAAGCTAGAAAAATATATCCCATATTAACTTTTATGATTATCAAGCTTATAATAATTGATAAATTTCAAAATATGCTCCCACACTCTATTGACCTCATTATGGTTATTTTCTTAAGCAATGAAAAATTATGACCTTTTCTTACTTTATTGAATTTCATAAATTTTCCATAATAGAAATGAAAAAAGTCAAAGCATTCACAGGCTCAAAATGATTCAGTTTATAATGTACTTAATAACCATTAGACCAACTCATTTTGAATGTGTCCATTGTACCACACTCTAATTTGCACTAATAATGAGTTCTACTTTTAAGATCGCCATATCCAAATTTGCAATCACTAAGTATAATTTCTAGAATTAGGCCTTATTTATTGTAATTTATCCTATCTAACATCTTTATTAAGGCCAATTACATAGGCCACAAATTAAAGGAAAATCCTATTAATGCATGTAAAGAATTTAATCATGTTTATATTTTCCTCTTAAAATAATCTATACAATTTGATACAATATTGCATCATAAAATTTAATGCTAAGGATATTTAATATTATTAATATAGCCTCTCCCTTATATGTTTTAAAAATAATCTTCCTTCCAAATTTTAAACAAAATTTCAATACAATTGGTCCCATGAAAGGTAGGTATGCAGCTACATAAAATTTCGTGGTATAATATGAGCAAGTAATAATTCTCATGTAACATTTTAATATCAATAGAATTATTACATCATCTGCACGATGTTAAAAATTGGCTAGAAAATTCCAAAAGGTAGCTTATATAATGGAAATTGCTCAATAAATTTCTTAGCTCAAAATAATTTTGTTACTTAAATAAAATGGGAAAAATTGACTAAAAAATTTTAAATCTTAAAAAAATTTGAAAAAATGCCTAAAAAATAATGCTTGAAGAATGGAGTACAATAGTATATTCACTGCATAAAAATTCATTTGGGAGAGTGGAGTGTATGCCATACATATCGCCTATGCATGTGAGGCCTCCTACAGATTAGCACTATTCATTTTCTTCTCAACTCGACTCTTTGGTTTTGAGTGGAGTTGAATCAATTCTATACCTAATTTCAACCTACACTTTTCTTATGTTATTTTAACATGTTTTTCTTCAAATTTTATTTCAAAATCCTTCTAAATCTTATTTCTTTAATGTCCTAATCAACATCCCAAAACGCACTAGAAAATGGTGTTAAAAAAAATAAACAAAATGCCCCTACAATTTTAAGATTTTAATAACTTTTTTAACTTCCAACTTCAGCTTTTTTTTTCAACAAAAATGTATTCCTAACAAAACATAATCTTTGTTTTATCCAAAAAATATGTTAAAATAGTTTTAAATTTCTCCAAAAAAATTCAAAAATATCGCATAGTTATAGGAATATCTCCAAGAAACTCTTTACAAATCCATATCATTTCAAGCTCTTTTAGAACTAAAAACAATATAGAAATTGCCAAAGAAGCTCAAAACTACAATTGCAAGCACAACTAAAACAACACAAACATTAAAATGCAATACAAATGCAAGGGCCCTATAAAAATGATTTTCCTAAAAAAATGGTTCATGATGCACACATAAAAGCATTTGCATATAGCAAAAGAAATTTGTGCATCATACTCACAAGTATGATATATGATTATGAGAAACACAAAGAAAGATGCATATACTCAAATAGAAATTTTCAACAAATCATGGCAAAAACTAGATAGCATAACAAGTGCAATATTATCACTGTTTAGTGTCATTGAAAAAAGGCATTCATTATAGAAAACACACTTTCTTTGCAAAATAGAAAATTACAAGTTCTCCAGCATATATAATGCACATCTTATGTATGCAATCCTATAGTTTTCTTATAGTTTAAACAATATATATATTTCAGCAACCATGCATTCATGAAAAAATATGCAAGAACAATTTAATAACTTCACAAATCAACGAGCATATCTATGTATATGTGCACTTAAACCAAGACACACCTTTTTGCCACAATATACATATATTAGAAAGTTTTTTAATGCATAATTACTTCATAATGCATGCAAATTTTTCTTATATTGCATAGAATGTGCTTCATATTTTACATTTTTCAAAAATTGATTCACACATATTCATATCTTCTAATTTCATAAAGCTTTTTATCTATGCATTCATAAGAGTGGTATTTTGGGATATACACATATAAACAATGCACTTATAACATGAGCATATGCATATAAGACAACAATTCATGCATCCCATATTAGAGCGTAAGTGTAAAACCAAAATTTTGCAGAAATCATGAAAAATGCCATAGACATGTGTCATTTAATTTCATTAAAGAAGGCATATAAAATCTACCCTAAAATTAGTTCAATTAAACCAGTCATGATACATCATGCAACCTAGCTTTGATGCCATTATTGTAAAATTTTAATTCTTTTATGACATTTCGCAAATCATCATGTACCAAAGCATAATTTAATCATAAAATAGGGTGGAAGAATATTATACGTACCTTTAATTGCAATTCTGGATGAATCTACAAATTCTACACCTTTAATCATGCAATTGCACTTTTTTATGAACCAATTACACTTGAAACAATAAAACAAAGGAAATTTGTGATAGGGCTCACACTCCTTTTACTATACCATACTATTTGTTGTCTAATGAGAGAACTATTTCTACATTTTAATGGAATAAATTGCAATATTGTAAGTCACTAAAGGTAGAAGGCTTCTTTAAATTAACTAGGCTAGGTTATGAATCCTACCTATTATAGGATCCATGCCTAACCAATTTACATTAGGCTTAATATCATTATACCTAAAACATAATAGACACATTTAACAGGGTATTAAACAATGTTAACATTAATAACTTTATTTAGAAATTAATGTAATGTCCAAATTTTCCAATAGTCATTATTACTAATAACATTTTCACTTGCCTTTTTCTTTCTTTAAATGTCTAGGGTTAAGTCCTTATAATTATTTTTTATTTTTGATTTGATATTTTCTCTTTTTTATTAAATGATTAGTTAATAAATGGCATACATGAATCTCATTTTATTAACATAATAAATACTGATGTAAAACTTCCATATCATTTTTATCATTTTAAATGGTAAATGATAAAAAGAAAAATAGAACATTTTGACATTGTTATCTGGTTTTTATGAAAAACAGTGGCTTACTTGCTATAGGAATATTCAATTATTAGTGAGGGGATTTTTATGAAAAGAGATTCTCACTAAAGTTCCATTTATCTCATTGAAAAGTATTTTTCATAAGAAAATATCAACAAAAATATCATATATATATATATATATAAGTAATACGTTTTTGGTATTAATGATTTTAACAAATAATATATATAGGTATGATAGTGGAAGTAAACAAATTCTTTTTTTTTTTAATAAAGAAAGTTACTTTCTCTAAATCTTTCATATTTAATATTAAAAAAATAAATAAATCATTACTTTTAATTTAATAATTTATAATTAGATTTAAAAAATGTTTTTGTTGAGGGAGCCTAAATAAAATAAGTAGTATTGATAGGATTTAAATTCAAGCAAAAGAAAATAACATGAATCTAATTCAAATTTTTGCATTATGTTTAAGGGGTCATGTGTAAGAATTTAAATTAAAACTTGTATAAAATATAGGACACCATGAAAATAAAATTAATATCGAAGCATATCTTTATTATGGACTTAATTCTTCTAAATAAGGTAGTATTCAAATGAATACATGAGCATAGATCTTCCACTCATTCTCATAGAGTGTACGGCTTTCAATAGGACAAGCTAATTTTTTAAAATTAAGTTACGAGTAGAAAGAAGAGTTAACCAATATAAATAAAACACTATCAAGCTTTCCTATTATAAGCTAAAAAAGGTATAGGCATACTCTTTAGTCGCCACACTCCAAGTAATAGATCACTTTAATAAATTAGATTTCAAAAAATAAAAATCTCTTGAAAAATTATTCAACTAGTTTTTCAAAAATAAGACACTTAAAATTAATAATAGCCTACCTAAAAATTCTAACATTCTCCCATTTCAGCAAAATTAATTATAAAGAGTTTATTTCAAAAAATTTTATATGAAAATGATTCTTAAGTTAAACACAAAATTTTGAACACATGGTCATAATTTTAAAAATACACCATCGAAGAGATAACGCATAAAACATAAATCATACTTAAGCAACCAATAATATCAAATCATGATGGTAACCTCATTATTATCAACACTAAGCCTTCCATGATTACATATATTATTAACTACTTAAATATGAGTCATTAATGTCAAAGTATAGCAAGAAAAATAGCATTTAAAACATGATATAACAAAACATTCTATTTTTCAAGTCAAGCCTTAAAATTTCTTTATAACAAACTCAATAATAAGATAAAAAATCCTTCTAACAATAATAAATTTAGTTATCTTAAAATTTTAAAATAGTATTAATTAAAAGACAAATATCAAATATAGGAATTAGCAATTAACATTGATTCCTAATCCTCATAAATCTATTAACCAGAATGTCTCTAAGTTTCAAAATGATATCAACTAAAATACAAATATATAACTTAGAAACTAACGATTGATACCAAATCTTAGTCTTGATAAATTTATTGTTAAAATGCCTCAAATTTTAAAAATAGTATCAATTAAAAGATAAAAATATATATCAAGAACTAATTAATAAATAATAAATCTTAATCCTGATAAGATATCATACAAAATAACATATTTGACCTAATACCTAGCTTTTATCAAGGTAATTTTCATTAATCCAATATGGTGCTTATAAAAATTGTATATACAAGCTCATGAGCTAGCAACTAGCACTAAATCTTAATTCTTATAGTTAAAATAATTGGTACATCTCATAATATGAAGATACATATATTGGTAAAGAATCTATAAATTTCATATATAAATACACAATAATGTACCAATATGATCAAGAACAAATATGATAATAATATACAAAATAAATATTAGCAAATTATGTAATAACATATATAACATATGCACTTTGCATACTAACAAATATATTATAATTATCAACTGAGATAAAAGATTCTATATAATGTAGAACTCCCATTAATCAAGCATGTCATAAGAAAATAAAATTAAACACCTATATCTCAACAGGCTTTTAAACAACTTATAAACATAAAAACTTTGATTTAGGATAAAAATGTTTAAATTCCATATACATATTTAATGGTATGTAAATTATTATTTCTCAAATTTTAACTTAATATAATATAAATAAAATAAATCAATAATCAAAAGAAGTTAATTAAATAATTAACTTTGATGTCTCAAATAAGTAGTTTTCATGACTATCAAAATTTGGATATTAAAATTGATACCAAGTTAATATAACAAGAGAAATTTTCAAATATATATTTCTAGAGATCACTTGAACAAAGTATGAATAAAATTCTTAAATTTGACTTAAACAATTTGAAAAATTCTCATGATAATAATATATATTATTAACCAAAAAGTATCTTACAAAAAATTTAAAAAAATGGATTAGTAATGCATATGTTAAGAACTTTATAAGTTACCTTATACTATATCCAAAGAAACACATAATAGTTTATATGTCAAATTTATTATTATTATTATTATTATTATTATTATTATTATTATTATTATTATTATTATTAGTAAAAATATGTTTAATAAAAAAACTAGTTTAAAATTCAAATATTATGTACATAAAAGAGGACTAAAAATTTTTCACCTCTTTACCATGCATATTTACTAACAAACAAATGAATGTAATAACATATAACTTTTTAGAAACTAAACTATACAAGAAAATTTTGATATTTAAGTGCACTTTTACATAGTAAAACAATTTCTAATATCATTAATGATATTTAACTAAAATAAACTTTTGAATATAGGCATTACATTTTGCAATGCAAGCAAAATTTTATAACATTAAATTAAACCCTCACTGATGTAAAAATTTGATATAATTCCTAACACACACATAGTTTCAAAATATAGATTAAATATTATTAAGTAATTCATTATATTTTAAGAAATTTCTTAATATTAATGATATTCTTAATAATCAGATAATTATAAATTTATTTGTATTAATTGATAAATAATTTATTTATCAAATATAATTTTTTTAAAGAAAGTTATCTATAATTCTACCCCAAAGAAGAAAAAGAAAAAAATTATGTTTGATAATTAATGTACCATATATAATTTAATTTATCAATATGTAACTAAAGTTACACAGTAATATTAGCATTTTCAAAATTAATTCATCTAATAACTTTTTAAAATATAAGAGAGCTAAATTTAGTTGTACAAATTATCTAATAACACATAATAAACAAAAGAAATTTTTTTATATATATTAACAAGATCTACACAAGAGTTCATAATAAATACATAACTATAAAATTCTCCTTTGGATAGAACATATAGTATATATTAAGTTTTCTCTTAGTACATTGATTCAGTTATATAGAAGATAACATGTTAATTAAGAGACTATCCCCTTTAGGTAGATACATCTTTTAAACTAGTTTACTCATATAACTAAAGTAAAGTAACATGTTTTAATTATATTTTGAAAGAAAATAATTAATCAAAGAAGTAACACTTTTACCATACAAGTAAAAAAAAGCAATATTAGAAGCAAGAATGTAATTCTTAATGCATGGACATAGGAGTAATATACATTACTATAACTTTCCCTTTGGGCAGAAAATGTAACATATAAAAAATCTTCGCAATCACAAAGTAAATTAAGAAAACATCATCATATTGAAAGTATGTTCCTTTTAGATAAACATATTTTTAAAACTAAAATAACTTTAAAAATTTACATGCTTATTCCTAATTAAAATATACAACACCCCCTTTGGGCAATTAATTGTATATAATAATTATAAATCAATCCCATACGATATATCTTAAAAACTTTATGATTAGTATGAATAATCTCACTTTGGTGATAATTATCTATAATAAATTATAAATTTTTCAAAAAATTTAGGATATAAAAAATTATTCAAAACAATGATCTTTTAAGCACAAATAACATGTAATCTATTTTAATGTAAAATAATAAATAATCATAAAATCAAAATATTGTTACATTGAAAATGCCTCAATTCTAATCTTTTGGCATATAAACAAATCTTAAATCTATACAATTACAAAAAAAATAATAAGGCTTAAAATGTAGATTTATTTTGAAAACTAAAGCTATCATTAAATTAAAATTAGTATAAGGATAAATTTATAATTCTAACAAGGCCCCTTTAACATATTTCTTTTAGAAACATAAATTAAATTTTAAAAAAATTAAAATAAAAATGTTCAAAATAATATTAACATAATTCAATAATGCACCTTACTTGGTCCATTTAAGATTGATATTAAAATAAAATATTTATACCTATAAACACCATGAGTAAAAATAATATTTAAAAAAGTTCCCAAATACTATGTATTAAATAACATATATTTACACCAAAAGAGATTATGTAAAAAAATTAAAATATGAAATGTTAGTTTTAGGCAAAATAATCATGCTTATAAGTATATAAATATTATTACATTTTTCCCCTTAGGTAAAGAATGTAGTATGTAAACACTCTTCTAAAATTGAAGCTAACCAAAATGATAAATTGCTTGCGAGATGAACTATTCTTTGATAAATTGCTTGCAAGATGAACTATTCTCTGATAAATTGCTTTTAACTTAAATGATGAAATGTGTGATTATTTGAGTTGTGTGAAATGAATTTGTATTTTGAGTTGTGATTGATTAAATTGTATGAATTGGATGACTTGAATTGTCTGAAATGAATGGATTATATTGTGTGAGGTGAATTTGAATTATGATATTTTATTGATGTTAAGTGGTTAATGACACAAGAATGGCCAACTTTACTGATCAAAACCCTTATGGCATAGTTGATGTCCCGACCATACCTTGTGATATGTGATCAAGAATAGTTGAAATCTATGGTGTCCCATTGTGGTGATGCGATGCCTAGGGTGTTCTATCATTGATCACTGATTTATGATATTGATTATTGCCTATAATGGCCATTATGAGTGTGATACTCATTTGATATATGACTTGTGTGGGGGCAGTATTACATCTTTCTGAATGAAGGAGAGGCGTGGTAAGGGTTAGAGGGAAAAGGTTGGTGGCCTCAGGCTTAGGGTGGGAGATAAGGTTGGACCGAAGATATAAGGAGAAACCTTGGATATCAACTATGAACATTCGGTGAATTTTTAATAAAAATCATTAATATAAGACATTCTTTATATTATTGTACATTATGTTTTGATATTTAATGCTTAGTTGGCCATGGATGATTCTAGTTAATATGATGTGAGCTTGGTTAGCTGTGATTGAATTTTGATGATTGTGTGAATAATGGATGAATACCCGAGAAGGGTTGTGTGAGAATCAATGCTGTAATAATGTTTGATGTGTATATGATTATAGATTTATGTTCTCTTGAATAATTGTAGTTGAATTTGCCATTGGGCACATATAAATATGATTGATGGTAGTTGATTGAAAAATTAATTGACTAATTGTATGATGCATGAATGTGATTGTAAATGATTTGTATATCTAGATAAGGTCAAGTTAAAGGATTATTTGTTGAACTTAATATTAATATCTTAAGACTCCTAATTGTGAGTGGGTGGTCATGAGGTATTTTCTTAATGTGCACCAAGAGCACTAAACGCTTTTCTTTTAAGATTCTTCTTTTTCATCCTACTTTATTCCTTTATCTCCATAATCTCTACCACCCACTCTCTTTCCTCCTTTTCTTGCCACGGAACTTCCTTACTTTTGTCTTTATTCAAATTCTTTTTATACATCTTTTTGTTCGGCTCTTTCCTCAACATTCCCTTATATGTTGTTGGCTTTTATCATTTGATCTATTTGTTAGTTTCTTATCACTATTTCTTTACCTTATATAAGTTTACAGTACTCAATTTCTTTGCCTATCTTTAGTCTCTCAACTCTTTCTATTTCTATTTTAGACCATTGGGCCCTTTTTCATACCAAATAGAGAACTTACGACAACCGGAAAAAAAAGAGACATAGTGATGCAGAAATTGTATGCTTTAGTTGTTATACTCCAAGTTGCAGTTTTATCATGTGTAATAATTGTGATCCATGGCAGCATGAAGGTTACCCGTGGTTAGGATTAGACCAACGAAGAATGTTCTGCTCCTTCTTTCAAAAATGGGCTATGAATCCTCATCTATTGAATGTTTGGATAGCATTGGCTGCTACATTAATTGTAATCATACTACTGTTATTTTTAACTTTTGTCATGCAGAACTAGTAGTTGGAAAACACTCCGAGTGGAATAATCAGGCAACATTGATTACTATAGTATTTTGGTGTGATTTGCCATTAGGCAAATATAGATAAAATTATTGATTGTAAATTTTATTAGCTGATTAAAGTTTGGATGAAGCCTAGTTCAAGGCTTGTTTATCTAATTTAGGACTTTGGTTGAGATCCTTGATTGGGGATTATTAGTGATAATTGATTGTCAAAATAAGTTAAAAATTTCATGAAGCACCTTAAAAGGTGTCCAGCTCACTTATTGTGTTTAATGTTTTTAAATATGTTAACACTTGAGAAAGCAGGTTGCTTGAGTCTAATGAAAGTGATTTATTGAATTATTTAAATATTGAAAGTTCATGTGATTGTGTTTAAATTACATAGTATAAGAAATCCTTTTAGAATGGTTTAATTCATACAATGATGTATAGAATTGATACACAAATCGTTGACAATCATCCTATGTAATCATGCTTGCCTTCTTAAATATTCGAGGATGAATCTTCTTGAAAGGGGGAAGAATTTGTAATATCTCAAAATTTTAATTTCATGAATTTTTATATTTATGAATTCTTAAATTTATTAAATTATTGTAAATATGTATTTATGTATATATGAGAGGAAGAATGAAAATATTTAGTATTAGAATTGAGTAAAATCAATTTATATGAAAATGAGCTTATTAAAACAAAAAGTGACTGAAATTTTATAAAAGAATGAGCTTAATATGAATAAGAAGTATAGTATCATATTTCAAAGTCACCTTTCATCTCTTCCTTCCTGTTGAATTCTCGAACAACAGTTTTGTTTTCTTAATTTCCACGCATCTTTCTCGTTTTTTATCTTTATGGACTCTCTTTCTCCCTAGAATTTTTTGCTACTGTCCGGCCCCCTTTCCCCCTTTCTTTTATATTTTTTCGGATAACTACTAAATTTTGGTCCAGAGCTTTCGTTTCTCTTTCTTGCTGACATGGTTTTATTAGTCTCACACGGTACAGCAGTTCTTTTCCTTTTTTAGACATTTCCAGCAATTACAGTTGGCTTCTCTTTTGTCTCCGCTTTACACCGCCTCTTTCTTTTAGTTTTAGCCACATTTTCTTCCTTTTTAAATATTTTTCTAGCTTCTGGCGGGTCCCTCTCTCTTTCTAGCGTCTTCTTTGATACACATCGCCTTTGACTTTTCATTTTGCCTCTTTTGTTTCTGTTTCCAGACAGAACAATAGGTATATATATTTTTCTGCCTCTCTTCCTTTCTTCTTTTATTTTTGGCACTTACAATAGCCATTTGCGGTCACGTTCCATCATCTTGTGTAAGTTGCTGCTTGGGATAGCAGCTTGTGCTGGCGAAGAAAGTTGCATCTCGGCCTACAAGAAATCACGAAACAGGATGGCAAGTTTGCGGGCTTATCCACCTCCCGTGCAGTAGCTTTCGGTTGGCCTTGGCTTGTGTTGCTACTGTCACCGTATAACTTTACTGTTGGCTAAGTATGATACGTGTGAAGGTGGCATAGCCACACGATAGCAGAGAAGGCTCCATGACGCTAGGCAGAGATGTGAGGAAGAAATGGGAAAAAGAGAATTGAAACCCGAAAAGAGAGAGAGAGGGTTGCTGGAAATAAATAAATAAAAGGAGAAATAAAAACCAGTGAGTGAGAAAGGAGAGGGAGTAAGATCGTGAGTGTGAGAGAGAAAACAAATTGGCTAGATAGCTTTAGACTTTAGAGAAACGTGGCGGTCACAGACAAAGTAGCCAAAAAATAAAAATAAAAATAAAAATAAAGAATCTAGCAGAAACGCGAGTGAACAGGGGGCTCAACTGTTGGGTTTTCTGGCTACCCTTGTACTTTCCGGCACGTAAATGTAAAAAAGTGAATCTGGATGTTTCAGAATCTTCTAAAGATGATTTATATATTTCATCATTAATTTTATCTTAATATAAAATAATTTATTGGTATTATTATTATTAGTAATGTTGATTTTATTCTTATTATTTAAAATTAATTTTATGATATAAGAATAATTAGTTGATGATAATTGATAGTAGGTTAAAGTGCATAACAAAAGTATAATTATGTCATTAATAGTTATTAATTAATTAATTGTGAAAGAATTGCAATAATTATATTATATATTTTGATGGCCCGTGATGGTTGAATAAATATTTATATGAACTTATACTGAATTTGGTGAAAAGACTAAAGTGAACCTTTAACAAAATTGCTACATTATGAATTGAGTCTTATGAGGCATATGAAAAATGGTGATATATATTAGACCAATGATATTGAATATCATAATCTATGATGAAAGGACGTTTTGATATTCGAATGAGAAATTCTCTATAAACAGAGATGGAACAGATATATAATCAATTTGAAAGCCGGTTGAAAAATTCTTGGTTAACAATTTAGAAGAATGTAAGAAAGATTTAAGAGTCAGATGAGAAATCTTTAGTTAATAGCTAAAGAGTATAGAATTAATTTAGATACCATAGAATAGTTTTATATGTGTTCATTGTATTTGAATATGTGACATAAGATGATTATTTGTGATTGACTTTTTCTAATGATGTGATTATGATGACTTGTTTGCATTTAAACCTTAACAGTTATTTGTGTATGATGTCTATCCGGAATAGGTAATATATGGTTTGAATGTTGATAAAAAGTTAAGAATCCTATGATTGTGCCACAAAACTTCTATTTCGAGATATGGTTTCATATATTTTTGGAATTTAGAAGATGGTTTGCTATTACTTTAACATATCTAAGTTGATGACTTGTAAGATAGTGGTAGTTATATGCTCACTGGATTCATGGAACTCATTCTATTTTAATTCAATATTTTCAGGTTAGCATCCCTGGAGGATTAAAAACTGTCTTATTAAGGGATTTGACAGTTGGGATTAGAGTCAACATTCAAATAGAGTTTTGATGATTATATAATGTGATGAATTAATTGTATGTATATAAGTATGAAATTAGATTGTTCTATATGTATATTGATCTTGTTATATTTGGAAATTTTCGTTAGATAAAAAGAGTAATAATAGTTAAAGCTTATGAAAATTGGTAACGGGATCCACGCCAGTCACGATTGTGACATGATAATTATTCAAAATCAATCCAAAAGTCTTCCAAATTAAAAAAAAGATAATAATTAAAAAAATCTAGAATTATCATTTAAATAATTTTTAAATTTAATAACAAGCAAGATGTGATTATTCTATAACGGGGTACAATATAAATTGCACCCATATTAATTATAAGAGCCATAAGTTGTATTAAAATTTGTAATTTTAAGTTTCATTCAATTCAAAAATATTTAAATAATTATTTTAAATGATTTAAATATATATTATAAATTATAAACTATAAAGGTTGAATGTCGTACATCTTAACTAGCCAAAAAGCTTTTTGTATTACTTCTTAAACAAATAACTAATAGCTAATATTGAAAATAATGAATTAATAAAAAAAATAAGAGTAATTATGATATATTACCTCCTATTTCCTTTTGGCTTTTTATCATTTAAGAATGAATCAAGCTTTTTTGGCACATTTTTAGTCAGCTTTAAAGGATGGCTAAACTTAGGTACCATAACTCATCTCAGCCAAAAAAAGATAAAATTTGATATAAAAATGCAATTTTCAACAACAAGCAATGCATTGAAATGAAGAAACAAAAAAATATCAAATATATATAGAGGCTGATTCATCTAATTCATTCTAAATTATTGATGAATAAATTATTCACAACAAATTCTATAAAAATCACAAATTAAAATAAAATAATTATGATAAAATAAAAGTGATAATTAATGAACCTAACATACATAAAAAATGTTCAAATCCAAATTTATTGCAAAATAAGTTTGAAAGATTTTTGCAAACTATCCAATGAGATCAAACAAACTTGTAGAATCATAAGATTAGAATCTATTTATCACTCAATCAATTTTAAATAATAATAATAACAACAACAACAAAAATAATCTCAAATTATTATAATTTTACAATCACAAAATTATTCAAAAGTAACCATAAAAAAGTCAATCATATCAAAACTAATAAAATAATTAAATCAAAATATAAGATAATTTCAAACAATATGATAAAATTAATCAAATCAAAATAAATAATAAAATAAACATATAAAAATAGGAGTTATTCATATCAAATCAATTAGATTTAAATTTCTTTAAATTATATACATTTCATATATAATTAATTTGAAGTAGTAATAATTATTGTTTATTTTAGAATATGTGACAATACTATTGTTTTAATCATACGAGGATATAACATTTGGCATAAAAAAGAATTATATAACATAAAAGTTTTTGTTATTCTCTCTAAAATTCATTTTTATTGCTATCCAATTATGAAAATTGAATTTTATGTAAAATAATGAAAATTGAATCATTATCTCATGAATACTTTATATATTAATACTCAAATTTAATGTATGCTTGTGCTCACATAATATCTAAAATTCTATATGCTAAATATATTCAGAGGGTAAAATTTCCCGTCCTTTGTTAAAATAAAAATCATGAATCAAAAGCCCTCCCTCATAGACAATTTATTATTTATAACTAATTCAAAATTAAAAATAGATATGAATTCCTGTTAAGTATTTTCTATACATAATAACATACAATTGGATCTTACATTTATATAAGAATGCCCTAATACTATATGTGAGAATTTAAATTAAAACTTGCATAAAATTTAGAATACCATGAAAGTAAAATTAATGTGGAAATATACTTTTATTATGGATTTAATTTTCTAAAAATAAGGTAATATTTAAATGAATACCACAAGCATAAATCTTCCTTTCTTTCTCCTAGAGTATACGACTCTCAATGGGATAAGTTAATTTTTTTAAATTAAGTTAAGAGTAGAGAAAAAAACTTAACTAAGATAAATAAAATTTTATCTGGCCCCTTCTATTACAAGTTAGGAAAGATATGAACCTATACTTTATTCACCAAACAAATAACCTATAATTAAGTATCTATAAACTCAAATAATAGATCAATTTAATAAATTAGACTTAAAAAAATTAAAAATCTTTCGAATCATTATTTAATTAACTCTATCAAAAATAAAATATTTACAATTAATGGTAATCCACGCAAAAATTCTAACATCATGGGCTTAGAAAATCTATGATTTGGTGTGCTTTGTCCTATTGTCCCCTGGCCTAAAGTTAAATGTGAAGGACTCAAGCCCATCAATTACACCTAGGACCTAGACAATTTTTTGAGCAAACTCAAACTTAGTGCTTAATACAATTTGTATTTTTTAGGATAAAATTTAATTTATTCTCTTGAATTATGAGTTATGTATAAAAAAATTCTCAATTTCAAATTTGAGACAATTTAATACTCAAACTATTGTTAGTGACAATTTATATTCCGTCCTGTAAGCTGCCATCCAAATTCACAGCGGCAGAATCAAAGTGGTTTGCGCCGCTTTTCCTCTAAGCTATTTCTTCCTCGTACAGGTTCATTAATATCTTCATTTTGTGTGAACAACCCAAAATAATTATGAAATTATAAGCATACTCCTTTTTCTAGGTTACTCTTACTCTCGCTTTGATGCAAAGAAAATACAAGAGAAAAAAAATTAGAATAGAAATTGTGATTTTCTTTTATTCGGATCAGAGAGAGAAAATTAAAAAGAAAGAGAGAAAATTGGAAAGAAATTATGAGCAAGCCTTAATAATTTTCTAATCTCTCCCGATCTAGGAAAAATCAGGAGAGAAGTTTGGAATCCAATAGCTTTGTGTCGACCCACCCTCAACATCCTTTACATCTCCAACAACTCTCATTCAAAGCAAGCTCTATCATCTCCATCATTTTTTGTATCTGCCTTGTTTAAGCAAGCTCCATTGTGGAGTCAAATTCCTCTTATTAAGCAAGGCGAAAGGATAAAGTTTCAAGTTCAATGAACATCAAACCTTGTGAAACGATAATATATTTCAGACTTTATTGGAAGCTAGAATCTGAAAAGAGATTAAATTTGATTCACTGTTAGTATCAAATTTTTTATACTATTAATAAAAGGAAAATACCTCATTAAAAAATTAATATTAATAAAATTTTTTTATCAAAAGTAACAACGTCAATTATTTAATGATATAATTATATAAATAGATGATAATGTAAAATTAATCTATATTAACAATAAATCAAATTAATTTCATTATAAAAAATAGTAGCATTTACCATGTTGAAACAAATAATAACCAGATTAAAAATAATAATTATTATTAATTAAATATAATTATAATACATATTACTTATTCCATTAGCTATTATTAATTTTAATAATAAATGCTAAAGTTTTGATAATTATTTTATTAATTTCAAATAATAACTATTACTTATTCTTAATAATAGCTATAGTTTACTCTATTAATTTAGCAATTCTACTACATTTGTGATATGTATTTTATTAATTTAATTGTAACTAATAATTATTCTTGATAATATTTATAAAATCATGGCTAGCAGCATTATAACATCTACCCAATTTGCTTATCTGGTATTTTTTTTTTAATTGAAAAGTGGCAATTTTTATTTGTAAACTTAAAACAATGGATTAATATTGGCCATTGATTTAGTTTTATAAGTTAAAATTGGTGAAAATTGTAAGACATTATTGTCATTTCAACATCTTAGGTTTTCTTTCTTATCAATTTTTTATTCAACCAAAATAAAGTGAAATAATTTCCTTTTTATTTTCTTTTTGCTTATATTTCTTTCAATTAAACGCAAGGAAAGAAAATTATATTCTCTCTTCTTTTCTTTCTTTCCTCTTTTTCTTTTCTACATTTTTTTCTCCCCTTATGTCTCTACATCCTATCAAACCTTAATTGCCAATTTCATGAATAAAAGCCAAAAATGTTGTAGACGCATGGGATCATTCTCCATAACATATTCAAGTGGAACATATAATTCCGGTATTACCGCACCTAAAATCTGACAAATAGTAAGTTAGTACAATACAAAAATATGTAGGTCACGATAGATCATTGACCTAAGTCTGATTTCGTAATTAATTCCCCATAACAAGATGTGATTTGGAATTTCCATGGGGCCAACAATCTCAGCCTGCATGCCAGAAATTGTTTCCAAGACTGCAAATTTTAGTGTGAAATCAATTCCCCAAACCAGTTGCTCAGATTTCCGCAATTATTTTTGGTTGTTCACTGGATTAGAGACAGGCAAATTCACCGGAGGGGGAGACGGTTAAGAGAGAGAGCGAGATGCAAATAATTTTGGACGGTGCTAATGTGAATTTTGTTGGAAATAAGATTGTGTTTATTTTTTGAAAAGTAACTTTCATATAAAAATTTTATTTTTTATATAAGTAAATGACTACTATATATCTCTATATCTTATAATAAAAATAATAATTTTTATAGTCATAATAGTAAAGAAAAATAATTTTATGCTAAAAAAGTTATCTTTTATTAGATTCATTACATTTAACATTAAATATATTGATTATTTTTTATTATTTTAATAATTTATAATTATATTTTTATAAAAAATATTTTCTACTAAAACAAATATAATCTGACTAATAATAATTTAAGTACTAAATTGTTCCAAGTTTATTGGGAAATTTTTTACACGTGACTTGTGCATAGTTTATGAGGATAAAATGTATTATATTTTTTTTATTTTTTTGTCTTGTCCTCAAATCACATATCCACCGTGGAAAATGGAAGATCAAAATTAATTCTACAGACAAATATCTTGATATCCAACCCCATTTTGTAGGGGAAATATAAAAAACTTTCCTAACATTTACATGAATGCTAAATTTAATGCATAAAATTAGAAACCCTACAAATTATCTCCCTCGATCTGCAAAAAATAGGGAAAAGGTTTACCTTCGTTTGAAGGCTAACGGCGAGGGGCAATGGACCATGTCGGTCACTCATGCTTTATTTTTATCCTTTTTATGCTTCGTTTGATAACCAAAATGGCTATTGCAGGAAAGGTAAGGCACTGAGGATAACAAAATCAATTTTTTTCAGTTCATATGTCTAAAATGATAAATTGAAAACTTTTAAGTTTTAATAAAAAATATTTTTGGTAGAATATTATTATAAATTATTAATATAATAAAATAATATTTTATATATTTAATATTAAATATAAATAACTTGATAAAAATAATTTAAAAAAAGAAATTATTTTTATCATAATTTTAAACATCATTTTTATCACAATGTATATAGTTTCTTTATTTATATAGAAATAAATAAAATTTTTAATTTAATTTATAAATAGAATTTTATAAATTTGGAAGAGGGATTTCATTACATCCACAATCTCATGGATAAATCAAAATCAAAGTAACAAGTATAAAATTAACCAATTGTTCAATCATAAATAGAACTTGGGATAGGAAAGTGTTCGCTATCACCCAATAACAATTATCAAAAACCAATACTTCTGACGGATGTATAAAGTGAACCGATTCTTTTACTTTGTTAATATTTTAGAATCTCAGATTATGATATGTTATTCACGTTATATTTTCTTTCAAAAATAAATTATTATACTTATTTATATTTTTAAAGAAATAAATAGTTATGATTTTTTAATTAAAAAACTATTATAATATTTTTATAAATACAGTAATTATAAAGATTTATTTTTAATCATTTTTAAAATTAAATTTAAAATCCATTTGCTTACTATTAAAAATATTATAGAATTACATACTCTAAAGTAATATTATCCTATTATTTCCTTTTTTTTTAATGTGTATTATTTTTTAATTCAAGGCATATAATTTGGAAAAAGATTAATTGTTTTATTCATATATTTTCTATTATTTTGTGCGCAGTGAAAAATATATTCTTTGTTTTTTTATATAATTAATTTCATGAAAGAGATATGATTATATTCATGTATTTTTACTATTATTTACATAATTTAATATAATTTATTTTTATTTAAAAATAAACAATTACAATTTATTATATACAAACATTAGATTTTTTATCTGCATAATATTTTATTTTACTCTCTTTTTTACAATATAAAAATAATAATTCACTTAATATATAAATATAAAATCTTTTTAAATAATATCAAGTGTTCCCATAAGATATTGGCATTTTATTTCACACTTTGTTGTAGTAGTAGACATTTTGACCTTATTTGATAATTAGTTAATAATTATACCAATTAGCTGATTTAATTAATTGTCAGTTGATAGGTAATTTAACTAATTAATTTTATTATCTATTTAAATAAAAATATTTAGTAAAATTAATTATTTATAATTATATGTTTATATGTAAAATAATAAATAAGGAAATAAATATATTTTATGAGTTATTTAAATATTTTTTATTTTAATATTTTAAATTCTATATATTATTTAGTAGATTAAATTTTTTTATAAATAATATATCATTATAAATTATTATATATTAAATATTTTTTTAAAATTAAATTAATATAATTTTTATAGTTATTAATTTTTTTAAGAAACCAATAATTATAATTATTTAATTTTTGTATAAAAATAATATTATAATTTTTATAGGAAAGATAAAGTTGAAAATATAAAATTAATTAAGAATAATATAATTATTTTATAAAACAACTGGAAGAAATATAGTTATTTTATGAAATAATTGTTTCAAAACATTACCTTTTCGAACATTTTGAAATCAACTTATTTTAAGATAATCAATTGATTCAATCAATTAATTGCTAAATACTAAAGATAATATATTGAAATAAGTCAATCACTGAAGTCATTTGCTGAAAAACGACCATTAACCTTGATTTTGAGAATGATTTAACCCAAATGCTATGCCAAGAAAACAAATTCTTGAAATACTTTTTTTAAAAAAATGCTAGATCACGAGTAGTAGGTCCTTATAACCAAGCTAGCCTAATCACGTTAGCCTGCACCCTGTGATCAGCTGACCTGTCATGCAGCCTTGCTCCCCCATACCCCTTCCTTGTTCCCCGGTGCACCCCCTGCAACAACATTATTCACCCGTGCACCCCTCCTTGCCCACATTCAATATATAAAACCCCTTCTCAAACCCTTCAAACCAACTTCATATAAAATATATGGTCCCCTCCCCAGCCCTTTAAAAACCTTTGAATATATCCTTCCTTCCCCAACTATTCAATATACCATCCCCTTCCTACCAGCGACTATAAATTGCTTAATATTTATTTTTGACTCCCATAGCAGCAATCATAATTTATTCATCCTTATTGTGAAGATTTTTTAAAAGGTCATTATACAAGTAAGATGTTTACTGAGAAAATTTTTTTCAGATGGTATAAAAATATAATTTGTGTTTAGAATAATATTTGTTACAAACATTCCCTTATTTTATTTTATATTGATAGTAGGCATTATAACTAGAGTATTGGTATTCTATTTTATTAAATACTTTATTATTACATTCATATTTGTTATTGTCATCTATTTATTATGGTATCTATACTTTTTTTATTTTCCTATATTATTATGTCCATGGATATTATTTTAATTTGAGTATATTATTTTAATTTATTTTTATTATTATGGTGTTTAAGTATATTATCATGGTTGTGGTTTGACTAGATTATACATGTTGTGTATATTGTTATAATTGGAATTATTATGCGTATGAGTTAGGGATTATGAAAAAAGAAAATAAAAAGTCTAATAACTTGAAAAAATTAATTTAATTAAGAATAGAAATTTATATAATTAAGAGAAATATAATAAAATAAGCTTATGTATTTTACAAACAATAGAAAGAAATTTTTATATTTGCCTATGAGAAATGCTATTGGTACTCATCCAAAAGTGGAAAAAAAAATTAAAAGTATATATTATTATCTTGGACTCATTAACCTTTAAAATAATCTTATAATACACATAACATTGATTTACTAATATTCTACACCTTGGGTTTTTTCTTCTAAAAGAAGAAAATTAAAAAAATTGAAAACTTGCAAATCTTCAAAAAATAGTAAAATCCTTAATAATAATAAATTATTATTAAGAAACATTAGTTGAAAGTAGAATGTTATAGTTTGAGATTTTTAAAATATTTTTTCCAACCATAAATCTTGATGTAATCAAGGATAGATATTAAAATATATATAATTTTGATTTGATTAAGAATAAATAAATATATAATTAAAATAAATAATAAATAAATAAGTTAAAGTATTTTACTAATTATTGAAATGATGTAGGTGCTCATCTAAAAGTAAGAAAGAAAATATTAAAAGTATTAAATATTACCCTTAACTTATTAATTTTTAAAATAACATTATAATACACAAAATGTTGATTAATTAATATTCTACACATCAGGGTCGTTTGGTTCAAATTGAAAAAATGGAATAAAATCAATAAAAGGAATCAAGCGGAGAAGAAAGGAACGACTCTTGATGATCCAATCCGTTTGGTCTAAGTGTATTCAATTAAGTATATAAATAACCATTACTATGAAAAATAATTTACTTATAATTCTTATTAAAATAGTTATTATATTGTGCATCTTATTTCCTTTATTTTATTTAGCAGTAGCATAGTTTTTACAATTATTTAATGTTAATAACTATTATGTTATTGATATTTAAAATAAAATTATTTAATTAATTTTCAATAATATTTACTTGATATCAATATTTTAATGGTATTTGTCAAATTAAATATGTATTAATTAATAATTTCGTCAAGATTTTATACCTTATGTAGTATTTTAAGTTTTTTATTTCTCTTTTTTAATTATATTATTTTCAACCCAAACACTACTGAGTAATATAAATTTAGCATAACAAAAAATATTTTTTATTCTAAAAATATTTCAAATGGCTTAAAATTTTTTAATTAGATTAATTCACTTGACTATATAATTTATTTCTAATTCTTAAATTTTTATAACTCATTTGTTGCTATTATCTTTTTACATGCCTAGTTTCATATTTTCCTATTTTTCATATCCATGTCTTTTAGTTATGATGACGAATGTTAATATCAATAGGTAATGTGTGTGTGTGTGTGTGTGTGTGTATAAATATATCAATTTTTTTGTAACTATTAAGTAATATGTATAACACTACATAACTAAATTTTTGAGGATGTTTTAAATAAATTTATATTTTTGTAGATATGAAAATTATTGTTGGTACTAATCCCAATGTTGAAACAAACATTAAAAGTGTGTATTATTATCATTAATCCAGTGGCCTTAAAAAATATTAGAATACATAAAATGTAGATTAAATAATATTTTACACTATACATTTTTATGAGAAACTTATCTATAATGCTTCTTTACAAACTTGTTCTAGAATATGTACTTACATAAAATTTAAATGTCAAAATTAAACTTAAACTAAACTTGTAAGTAGATATTAATAAATAATTTTGATAAATATGTAAAATTGCAATAATGATAATTAAGTAATTAATTAATGAGATTGAAATAAATATGTACATGTGTGTGGTAATAGTTAATTGCTGTTGTTTTTGTAACTATGGTACTTTTTCTTTGTTGTATAATTCTAATTCCTGAAATGCCATGTAAATCCGACTATAGTAGGAATCAAAATAAGTATCAGGAAGGAAAATATTTGTATTTATGTGAATGAAAAAATTTATGAGACGGACTAGGGTGACACATTTAAGTGTCATAAGGTCAAAGTAATAAGAATAAAATTAGATATCACCCTAGATGATCTTAAAAATCTAGTGGGTCAAAAGCTACAACTTGATGAAAATCAAGTTGTAACTAAGTTGGTGTATAGGCATCCACTTTTGTTAAATCTGACATCATACAAGACATATATATTGGAAGATGATGATAACATTCAATTGATGTTAGAAGCGAATGCACGATTTCTCACTCAATTATCTTACCCAAAATTGTATGCATATGCCTCAACCAAGGAACTTGATTTGAACATTGCAAGTTAATTAGTTGATGATAATGGCCCACACACAGAACTATGTGCACAACCATCCATTAACCTACCCCACAGCTTCAATGAAAAGCTATCATATTACAATTTGTATGTTACTAGAATAAACAAGCAAAATGAGTGTGGCCAGCCATTTCACACCCCTATTGTTAATTATGCTCTAGAATCATATTTTTTTCAACCCCAATATGATTTACTTTAATCCCCCTTTTCCCCGGAGAAAACAAAGGATATAATGGATGAATTTAAAGAGGAAGATGCATATGATGTTGTTCTTCAAGGGTTTAGTAGTGATGATGACAATTACAAAGACGATAATGGTAGAGAAGATGTTACGACTATACTTCCAATAACACCGGTAAAGTGATATATGGAATCAATTACTGCTTTTTTTTATAAATAAATATAAAAGCTGCAGTGAGTCATGACTACCTTGAAATGGAAGATGGCATGAATATAAATAACAACCAAGAGCCATATGTAGGTTTGTAATATGTGGACTAAAAGTCATTTCATCGTGCAATGAACATATACTCAATCCGGACTCACCATGTATTTTGTGTGCACTACTCATCGACCAAATATAAAGAATGCAAGTGCCCTCCCTATGACATTTAATGCAATTGGAGGGTTAGAGCATGTCATAAGCTAAGAGAAAATCACCGGTAGATATCTAAATATAATAGGCCTCATATGTATGTATCTGCCTCTCTTTCCCGAGATCATCTAAAATTGGACACAGATATTATATCATCATACTTTGTCGGCATGGTGACCGAAAATCTAAGTGTATCTATCCGAGAAGTCATTGAGTGAATCCACGGTATTTTTAGGTACTCAGTGTCCTATAAAAAAGTGTGAAAGGGTAAACACCAAGCCATCGCTTTGGTATTTGGGAATTGGGAGAAGTCGTATTCTATACTTTGAAGTGGTTGGCCATAGTGCAACACTTTTATCCTAGGTCTTACTTCGAGATTGTTAGCAGAAAATGCTTGCCAAGCAGTTCTGAAGATGAGCTGGTTGCATTGTTCCATCAAGTGTTTTAGACTTTCAAGCCATACATTGAGGCATTTCACCATTTAAAATTGATAATTCAAGTAGATGGCACCTTTTTGTGTGGAAAGTATAAAACGATGTTGCTTATCTCGACATCATAGGATAGAGATCGAAAAGTTGTGCCTCTTACATTTGCCATGATGGAGGGAGATACGTACAAAACATGAGCTTGGTTCGTATCAAACCTTCAACGGCATGTTGTCCAGGGCAGATAGGAATTTTGCTTGATATCAAATAGACATCCTGGAATAGTAGCTACTATTGTAAACCCATGTGTAGGATGGCAACCCCTTTATGCTTATCATGTATTTTGCCTTCAATACATCGCCAATAACCTTAACTCAACTTTTAGGACAGCATGGCTAAAGAAACTATTTATTAGCATTAGTGCATTTTACTTACACTATTGTCATTAAATGTCATTGCCTACCATGATTATTGTTTATTTAATAATAATGGTGTGTCGTACAGGTTACCAATATGAGCGACATATTGTAGATTGCAAATTAGATGAATTGCGCCAATTGCACTCAAGAGCCATTGATTGAATCAATAATATCCTAAAAAGTTAATGGAGTCGTGCTTATAATGAGGAAGGCCGACAATGGGGACATACGACCACTAACCTGGTATAGTGTATTAACAGTGTTTTCAAAGAGGTTAAATTTTTATCGATTATCGGGTTGATGAAAGCTACACTGCATTGAACAAAATGCATACTTTGTTAATCGAGTGAAGACCATTGTAGCGTAATTACAGGCAGGAAAGGTGTTCAACAAAGATATCTGAAAAAAGATTCAAGGGTGCATCAGGAAAGCATCTACCTGTCAAGTCCGTCACTTTGACTGCTTAGGATCAGCTTTTGAGGTGGATGAGCTGTATGACTCGACTTGGAAATAGTTTAGTCGAACTTACAAAGTTAGCTTGTCCGATAAAACATGTAATTATGGCAAATTCTGAGTAAAGCATTGGCCTTGTCAATATGTTTTTGTAGCATGTGCGAAGGTCTTATTGGATCCATTGCAGTATGTCTATATTGTATTCCGATTAGATACAATGGTAAAGGCTTACAGTTGTGAGTTTTCTCCAATCAATGGCATGGAGCATTAGGCACAATTGAACAGGCCAATACTGGTATTGGATCCAGTGCAGATGCATCCTAACAATCGACCACCTTCCACATAAATAAAAAATAGAATGGATTGAAGAGAGACTCCATCATAAGCTCAAAAGTGTGGGTTATGCCAGCACACTAGACAAAAAAACACAACATGTCCATCCACCTAACAAAATGCACTATGACACTCTGAGCCCTAAAAAGGTCAACGGACCACGCATTCTGCAAGATTTGTACCACAAAAGTGTCTGGACTATGTATAATTTGTTGATTTATTAGTAGAAACTAGAAAACTTATTGTATTTAAACAGTTTATTATGCATGACATTCAATGTATTGAATTATTTTATTTCTTACTTCATTTTGGAATACTTGCATAAATTGATAGTTGTGAAATTGACTGAATTCATCCAGTTCGTCGTAGTCTATAGCTCTTGAATATAATGACCGGTCAGCGTCATGTTGTGACCCTTGGGCCTAATGATGAGTCTCTATTATACTTGTAGTCTAGATATATTTCACTGACCATGTAGTTAGGCCAGGTAAGTTTATTCACTTAGTAATAATTACTTAATTTTAAATGTACTAACTATTTTTTCAATTGATGTGAAAAGGAGGATCGAATCCTGATGCTACGACGTGTCGCCAATGTGAATAGGCTCTTCAATCCCTCACTTGTTATTGTGCCTTATCTTCAATAGGTAGGCTTCTAAGATGCTAACCGGCTTAGACACTTTGATTTTAATACAGCTTTGGTTTCCGCCTTAGTCAAGCGATGGTGTCCTAAGATACATACTTTCCACACCACCTTAGGGGAGTGCATTGTTACTCTACAGGATGTCTTCATCCAGTTAGATTTGCCGTATGAGAGCGTTCTAGTATCTGGATACACCGGACATGATTGGTTGGGGGAATGTAAAGATTTACTTAAGATCAGATCACCCGATGAATGTTTACAAGGCTAACACCTGAGCATCCTGTAGTTAGCAGCTAACTTTAGATACTTACCGGATGATGCAAATGAAGAACAAATGCGGCACTTTGCACATGCCTACATATTGAGACTCATAGGCGGTTACTTTATGCTTGACACTTCGAGTCACAGAGTATTATTGATGTATTTTTCATTGCTAGAAAACTTTGACGATGCTAGTCAGTATAGTTGGGGATTGACAGTTTTGGCATGCTTGTACAAAGAGTTATATATTGATGGATGTTTGCACTTGTTACATTTATAGGTATGGGATTAATTTCCCACTTTAGCATCGGCAAGATTGTCGTATCCTAATTCTTGGCTAAACATTTATCCTTTACTTCTACCATTGGGCTTCAGGTTTAGATCATACATAATATTCATATTACATTTCTCACAATAGCTCAAAAAATTCAAAAAAATAATACACAATTTATATTCATCATAGGTGGAAAAACACTGGGCTACTTTCTTAATCTCTAGGAATGACCCTACACTAGTACGGAGTATTGCTTGATCAGATGAGAGTTGATGAGATTCAAAGCCCTACTTTATTGTCTCTAATGGAACCAAACCTCAGATATAGTGAAATGCTTATTTATATTGCACTTGTATAATGTAGATTATTTGGCGGCCCTATAACATTCCCGATGTACAACAACTTATACCAGGGGTATTGCTTGACCTCACCTAACGTATGGCTGGCATCAGGCCCTATCATTTGCTTCTAAATTGTTGAATGACACCACACAGATTATATGCCATGATAGTTTAGTAGGTGGTAGCCAATCCCATAAAAGTCATTCAACCTTGGTTCATGCCATATTTTGCAACTTTAGGGGAAAACATTAAAAGACTGGCATGAATAACATGTTATTTTTATTGTTACTTGGAATGCAGGGCAAAATATACTTTCATTGACTAAAGTGTCAATAGATACTCTTGGTCATGACTCGGGCTACATGAGGTGGTACTAAAGACACATCAAACGGTGGATTCATTTAATTAGTGGTGGTCTAAGATTTGTGGTAACCTTTCATCATTTAGAACTTTTGTGCTTCTATCTTTATATTGTGGTAGCATTAAGTTGTAATTATAGGACTTCTTTACAGGCTAATGTAGTTGAGAGATTACGCAAGCTCAGTGTCAAGGATTCACCCTCTTAACCGTACAACTAATTTAGAGAGACAATGGATCAAGAATGTGGCCTCATGCTATGTATACTAGGAGAACATCGATACATGATAACTTCCCAACTTACTTATCCGGCTACTAAATTACCAAGGCCACCCATTTCTGAGCCTAAGCATAGTAGGAGAAGCTACGGATTCATATCTTTTAGGAATCCTATTTTGCTTAAGGAAGGGGATGATAATGCAAGTATCTCATATGATTATCTATCAATGACACAAGCAGGTCTCCCTTTCTTCTACACCCTTCCATTGATGTAGGCTAATATATGAGGTACATGTCCATCAAGCTATACTTTCTCAATGCAATTCTTCGCAGGTACAAATGTTAGGCCATCATACAGTTTGACACTACCACTATAGCACCATCATAATACTCCATAGTCATTGTTCTTTATCCCATTGCCATCACATTTAACTTAACAAGTTCTCAGTTTGTTAACCCGTTTGCATTCGCTATTGAGTACACCAGTGGATCCTTAGACCAGCAGTAACAAGGGTTTTTCACCCTGAAAAATCTTATACCATCATTTCAGTCCTCCCAATGAGACTTGAACTATCCACCCTCTAAAGTTCAAACCCACCTGACTTACATAGATAATGATGAGAAGGATGATGACGAAGATGAATAACATCATTCCTTTGCTCAACTATTGCAACGAGTAAGGCGATACCCTCGATTTAGGACTAGGAGCCATTATTTTGGTAACTGAATATTTCATTAATGTATTATAACATTTTTATCAAATTTATTTATTTAATTGATTCATATTTTTTTTACTTCAAATTCAATACTTTCTCACATTTCATTTATTATATTATTCAATTTTGTAGATAAATTATACAAGTTGAAAATCATATATTTCACTCTTATTCATTATTTCAAATCACATTATTAAATTAACTCTATTAATGAATATTATTATTTAAAATTTCTTGGAGCATTCTAAGATACCACTTGTTATGGTGTTATTTTAACGTTATACTTACACGCAAACGTAACTATGGGAAATCACATAAAACCTAAATTTTACACTATTGAATTTTAGGAATTTGAACTTTGAAGATTGAATTTTACTAGCCTTATGCTTAATATTCCACTCTCTTAATTAATTAAGTATTCTATCAAATGTTGTGACTTTTTTTATTTTTACATAAGAATTACAACATTTTAATTTACAAATGTAGCTTTCTAACGTAGCACTAACATTAGCAAAACAAATTCCTCTTTTTTTATGCAGTAAAAACATTTTCCCCAAAATTCTAAAGATTTCTTTTTCCAAAAAATAATGATCACGCAGGTCACCCCCCATGACCCATAAAATTTATATTGTTTATTCTATTTAATTTATACTTTATTATTTTTACTTCAATTTTACACTATTTTCTGTAAATCTATACCTATTTATAATTTTTTCTCCTATTTTTGTTTTATTTTTAATTATTACTTAACTAATTTTTCATTTATTTTTTTACATTTCGAATGTTACTTTGATACTAATTCTCAAGGTTTCATACAATAATCAATAATTGTATTAACTCTCATAATATTATCATATATACAATACAATTAAATTGGATACTACCAAAAGATTATCAAATTAATTAAAATTTATATTAATAACAAATTTTTACTTATTCTCTTGTAAACTTATTAGATGAAAATTTTAAATTAAAAAATTAAATTTTTAAATAATGTTTTACTATAATGTCATG
The DNA here is from genome assembly GCA_020226215.1 of Sindora glabra. Lineage (NCBI taxonomy): Eukaryota > Viridiplantae > Streptophyta > Magnoliopsida > Fabales > Fabaceae > Sindora > Sindora glabra. Next base: position 66,265,506 of record CM035226.1, read on the forward strand.
TATATATTCATAAAAATATTTAACTAAACATGAAATTAAATTATAATCTACATCACAAAAATAAATATTCTATTAGTAAATTGTGTTAGTTCACAATGTGATACAATTTAATTTAAAAAAAATTAATTGCATGCAGATTATATATTCTTAACAAATTCTAAATAAGAATTCTACTACTATGATACATTATTTCTTTTTCATTTATCACATATAATATTTATGTTATATAAATAATAAAAATATATAAAGCAAAAAAATTAATAAAATACTTCTAAATAATGTGTTGAATTATATGATGAAAAATTATTAAAATTTTAAAAAATATATTGTTGTATTTCCTTTGTAAGAATAATAAAAAAAACACACCATTTGCTAACTTGCTTAATTAATCAAGGTAGTAAAATATTAAGTATTAGTATAGTAAAATTCAATCTTCAAAGTTTGAATTCCTTAAATTCACCAGTAAAATATTTAATTATTTTATAGTAATTTAAAGGAGATATTTGACTTTAATATCTAAAAGTTAACATTTAAAATAATTTTAGGTTAATAATTTAGGCCTTACTAGTTTTATTAAATAATATTTTTCATATAAAAAAAATCATGGATGCATATTAATAAAGGAGTGATGTGGTTCTTCTATCCGTGATTATTAAAAATTATTGATAAAGTTATAGTAATAAAAGAAAATAAGTATATTTTATCTTCAAGTAACACTGATGAAAAATGTAATTCAATATTAATAAAATCAACTAATTCTAAAGTGTTTTTAATAGATATAAAACATATAATTAATTAACTTAATACAAAAAATAAGATAAAATTGTGAAGCAATAAGTTAAATAAAATTAAATAAATATTTCATCAAATAATGTCATTTTTTTAATTTTATACATAATGACTACAACATTATAATATCTCACTTTTAAAAAAAATTGCGTACAATTCAACACATTATTTTGAAGTATTTATTTAAAAAATTTTCTACATACTTTATTTTTATTATTTATATAATGTTAATATTATATGTGACATAATAAAAAATAAATACTGTATTTCAAATTTATGATTCTCCTCTAACATTTTCTTAACAATATATAATCTCTATATAATTAATTTTTTATAAATGAAATTGTTTCAATTAATGAATTATAATTGTTTACTAATTAAACATTTATTTTTATAGTGCAGATTATATTTTAATTTCATGTTTAGCTAAAGATTTGTACATATATATACATAACATAAGGATAAAACATTTTTCAAAAATTTAATTTTACAACTTAAATCTTCCAACAAATAATTTTACAAAAGAGTAAGTCAAAATTTATATTCATTGAGATTTTAATTATTCTAATAATTTTTTGATAGCTATCAATTTTTATTATATTATGTATATTATACAATATTATGAGAATTATTTAAATTATTAGTTATTATTTAAGACCTTGAATAATTAATATAAAAAATATTCAAATTGTCAACAATTAAATTAAGGCTTAATTAAGTCAAGATTAAAGATAAAATAAAAATAAGATAACATATTATATTTTAATTTCATGTCTAGCTAAAGATTCGTATAGATATATACATGACATTAGGACAAAATATTTTTTAAAAATTTAATTTTACAACATAAATCTTCCAACAATTAATTTTACAAAAGAGCAAGTCAAAATTTGTATTCATTGAGATTTTAATTATTCCAATAATTTTTTTATAGCTATCAATTTTTAGTATATTATGTATATTATATAATATTATGAGAATTATTTAAATTATTAGTTATTATTTAAGACCTTGAATAATTAGTATAAAAAATATTCAAATTGTCAACAATTAAATTAAGGTTTACTTAAGTCAAGATTAAATATAAAATAAAAATAGGACAATAAATTAAAAATTAATAAATTTTTTTAAAAATTAAATCCAATTAAATAAACAATATATAAAATTAAATAAAATAAAAAAATTGATTAAGGCAAAAAATTCCTATTCTATTTAAAAAATATAAATTAAATTAAAAAAATCTGTTCTAGTCATGGTGGGGGGAGCCACGTGAACAACCCCCTTCCCATGACTAAAGGTTTTAAAAAAAAATTTTTAAGCATATCGAATAATTATTTTTACGGCATAGCATTTAGGGAATTTATTAAACCGCCTAGGCTTCCGTCCCCAGGAGTTCAAACGGGATTCGTTAACCCCAGAGACGTGGCATTTTAAAGGCCACAAATGCTCTAAGGCAGGAGCAAGACAAATTAAGCTAAGTTATGGTCCCCGACAACCCAGGCCAATTGATAACTATTTTAATCTTCACATTGGATACTCAAAAGGAAATAATTACTAAGGTGGCCCCAGCATTGAAGGTGGGATGAGACCTAAATTTAAATAATACTTTTTTGACAAAAAGAAAATAAGAAGAATTAATTGGCAGAAAAGTAGAGACTAAAGGAGGATAAAATGAAAGAATATATTTGATATTGGAAAATTAAAAAAAAGGAAAAACATAAAATTCTAGCTACTTTTTATTCATTTATATTATTTATGAATATATAAAACCTACCTATCTATCAATAAATTTTAATACATCGCATAATTGTCATAATTATTTTAGCTGTTCTGGTCTTTTATATCTTAAATATTTAATACTGGTAATTATTTATTATTAAATTGAAATTATTTATAATATTAATATAATATAAATACAAAAAATATCATCAACTATTTAATTGAATTTTAAGTGCTAATTAAAAATTGCCAAAAGCATTTTTATTTCTTTTTTTAATGATTGTTTTTATACTTCAATTAAATTTGATTTATGCTATCCCAATTATCTTTTAATTAATTGTAGTTTTAATTTTTTATAACATCTTAATTAATTTTTTAAAATTTTGTTAATGTTTCTTAAGCATATGAATTTGGAATAGTCAACTAAATGTATTTACAAAAATTTTAGTCTTATATCTGTCAAATTTTATAACTAATAGTATTACTTTCTAATTTTTATTTTTATTATAATTATTCATTCATTTATTTATTTGTAATACTAAAATACATAGTAAAAAATGTAATTGAAAAATAAACATGTATCAAGTATTACTAAAGTGAGATTTAACAATTCACTTTAATATTTTTATTTATTTTAATATTGTAAATAAATGGATGGATGAATAATTATATCAAAAGTAAAAAGAAGAGATTAATAATGCTAGTTATAAAATTTGAGGAATATTATAGTCACCACCTTTAAAAATAATTAAAAGACCAATTGTTGTATTTGCTCAAAAAGTTTTCAAAATAAATTAATCAAATTATAAATATAAAAACAAAAATAACATAAGAAGGAGTAGGGTGGGAATAAGTCAAGTAGCCTATCATGGCCTTATAACCATTTTTATTTTCAATTTACTCTAATCTAATGAATTTAACTAAACAAGTTAGGGCAAGGTTGATAATGCTAAATAGATCAAGCCTATTTTTCTATTGGCTTAATTATTAGGTCCAATGGGGGGTAAATTTTAGAAGGGGCCAAAATTTTTTTAATAAAATATAATAAACTTAATAATAATTAAATATTTAAATTTAAAATCTTCATGCAAAATATAAATTAAAAAGTAAAGTATGACAATAAATAATTAAAATAGACATTTATGATTTATATCATTTAAATTAAAAAATTATCCATAACTATTTATTTTTGTAAAATTAATAAAAATTTAATCTCTATCCTATTTTTTCTATTTTTCATTGTCATAATATTAATTTTTAATAAAATCGAATATTAATGAAAACAGTTGAAGTTAATGTATTAGAAATTGAATTCTTTTATTTCAAAATTGGTTTTGTCCTAATAAATTCCTTTATAAGTCATGGAATACCACTCTTATACAATTGAAAAATAAAAAATTTAAATTTATTTTTATCAATTTAGATATAATGTGACGTCATAATCAATCAATTAAAAAACTAAACTTACCTTATAAATTAAATTTCTATATTGAAAACTATCTTATTATTTATTTTTCTTAAATATAAGAACTAATATTTGACTAAATTTTTTATGAATTTAAATTTGATCCATTGTTAATATAAAATTTTTACACTTAATGAGTGAGAAAAATACACAATATTAAAAAAAGTGATAGTAATTAAGAATTTTTAACAATAGCCAAAGACGTTTAATAATTTTTTATTGATATGAGAACATATGATTAAATATTAGTATAATGTTAATTTACAATAATGAATTAAATTTAAATCCTTTTTTATATAACAATTTATAAATATCTAAGTTAAACCAGTACAACTCACATAATTACATGTGAAAATTATTGTATATAAAATTGTAAAAACAAGTTATATAATCAAAATTGTATTATTTTTAGGAGGGCTGATCTATAATATTTTTTTTATAAATTTCTTATTGTATATTAAATTAATAAAATTTCAAAGGTTACGGGTGATAGCCACACCTAATCATAAGGGAGCTTCACCTTTACTAAGGTCTATTTAGCCAACTTATTTATTAATTATTATATTTATATCTAATAAAATATAATTTAATATATAATATATATTTATAAAATATATGTGTATGATATTATTAATATTTTAATATATATATATATATATATATATATATATATATATATATATATATATATATATATAGAGAGAGAGAGAGAGAGAGAGAGAGAGAGAGAGAGAGAGAGAGACCTTATTTAAAAGGCTTTCATGTACCGGCTTATTTGAGACTCTATTTATAAGTGAGTTTTAAAATAGGTTAATAAGTTGAATAAAATATTTTTAATAGGCCAAACAAAACATAAATTTTGATATTATATAATATAGTAAGTTAGGTCTTAGTTAATGCTTTACAAAATAAGCTCAAACTTTTGAATATGAAATTTTAGCTAACCTAACCAATTTCCACTCTTAAAAAGGAGTAGTAAATTTTTTTTTATGTGATACAATTTAAGAGTTCATAGATTAGAAAATTAAAATTACAATAAGTATAATTATGATAAGTGGCATCAATTTAAATTGTAATAGAATTAACTAGGAATGAATTGAATTAAAAACAGGGTGACGAGACAATTTTTAATTGACACACAATTATTTTTCTATTCGGATCTGAATTAAAATTATCTAAGTTCTTATTCATTTTTTATATAATATGTGAATCCAAATTGCTGCTCTTATTTAAAAGCAAGAATAAAAATAAAAAGATATTTGAAAAAGTTTATACTGAAACTTGAGATACTATTTATTTTTTCGATTTATTTTTCTCAGTCATTTTCTCTCTCTATTTAATGACTCTATCCCAAATTAGCTTATTAGCTAGTAATTAAATAAGTGAAAAACGTTTAAACCTTCCTTAATCCAAACTTCTATGGTGAAGAATCCATTGTTTCGTGATTCTATTTACTTTAATAATCATGGATCAAAATGTTGATGTCTTGAAAATATGATAAAAAAAGCAATAATATTTTTGTACTTACTTTGCAATATATATTGAATTTAGAGATATTAAATTAATCAAAATACAAATTTATTAAAAATAAATGATTTTTTTGAATATATCAATAATATATATTGAGTTTTCTTGTAATTTTTTAAAATTTTCATTAAGATTAATTTATTGATTTAATTAAATTCAAGAGTTGAGATAATATTTAATTTAATTGTGCCAAGGAATTATGATTAATTAAATAAATTATGAGTAAGTTTTGAAATTATTCATTTTATCTAAATTATATGATAAGTTGGTGAATAAATATAAAAAAATTGTGAGACTAGTATTTTGAAGGAAGCAGTGCAATATTTTGAATCTATCAATTAAAGTGCGGATGTTTTCCTAACATCTAAAGTTAACAACGAGATGTAAGTTTATATTATTTAGATTGATTTTTCTTTCTAACTTTACAATCATAAGAGAATTTTTTATTAAAGTTTTCTTTAATTTTTAAGAAAATTTATTATAACTAAATTCAGCTATTTATTTTGAATAAAAACACACAAATTGCCTCCATTCAAACGCAAAAACAAACTTATGATATGGGTGAAGAAGCTGATTAAAAAAAGAATTTAAATTTGATCTACTAATAATTAATTAAAAAGAAGAGTATAAATTTTGATTCATTAATATTGTAAAATATTTTATATTATAAATAAATAAGAAGAAGATATGTTATTAAAAAAATAAAAGTAATTAAAAGTTTTTTATTACAATAAAAAAATTTAAATAATTTTTTATTATAATGATAATACATAAATGAGTGATAGTGTAAAGATAGTTTATATTAATAATGAATTAAATTTAAATACTTAAAAAATATTTAATAATTAATTGAGTACTTATTGAACCCACCGGTACTGTTATACTTATTTCAAATTGCTCGGAAACATAATTCAATTTTTTGGGGAATAAGTTGTAATTTTATAAAGCAAAAAACAAAGAATTAAACTGCAAATTAGAAATTGCCTTTCTCAAACTTCATTGACAGCTGGCAGTAGTGTTGACCGGGTTTAATAAACCCGTAGGGTATGCAAGGTTTCAAATAGACTTTTCCCCTTTTTAATATAAACGATGGTCATGTCAAAAAGTTATATCTTATTGTAAGACATTTTCTCGGGAAGCCTTTAGGTCAGTTTTTTGTCCGTAACTTTCTTTACTTTTTCTTCGTTGTTGACTTACTCTTCTGCAAAACACCTATTTCATTTGCGGTTTCCATCATTTTTTCCAATCCTCTGTATTTTGTGTTCCTTCGGTAAGGGGTATTTTCCTTCTTCTCTGTTGTTTCAACAATAGTTTCTGCTGCAATTTTTTTTGTCTTCCTACTTTCATTATTATCTATTTTGAGTTGAAGATATAAAAGATTGTTAATCTGGTTCTTTCGGCTTTGTATTTATGTACTGTCGTCTTCTTCCTTGCGAAAGAGATGAGTTTCTCTGCTCGGTTTTTTTGAACGAATTTTTGCAGGAAAACCGTGAAGGAATATCATTTGTTAAATGTCCGTTTTATTAAACTTTGTTTTTCTGTTGCTTTTGGAGGTGCGTCACTGTTTACTTCGGCCGAGGCTGAGGAAGATTGTACCATAAACATCTGGTGGAAGCCTCTATCTTCAACAGAGTTTCAGGGTAAGCTGTTTTGTACTCTAAAATAATTGTGAAAAATGCAAATGCTCCATATATATCGATTAGATTCGCACTGTTATATTATAATTTCCATTTCGATTTAGATGAGTTGAATATCTTTGAATATGAACTGAGTAACTTTTTTTAAAAGAGTAATAAACGTTACGCATGTTTACTGTCTATTTATTAATTTTATGAATGAAGACTGCAAAAAGGATTATAGTACAATGTATTTTAGATCTAAAGATTTTAACTAAATCGTCTTGTTGGCTGGTTCATTGGTCTGATCCAAATTTTAAAGCTATGCTATGACCATTCGATTTGTAAGACGGGTAATATACGTTTGTTACTTGACAACCTTCCATTTATTACTCTAATTTTTAACATAATAGATATGAAGTATTGATTTGTATTTGGTAAAAATTATATTAATTTTCTTAACTAGATATCTATATGCCCTGGAATTGCGCTCGAGGCACGGAACTCGAGCCTTAAAATATACAGAAAATTCGAAAAAGTGAATTAAGCCTTACCTTGACAGGGTCAAATACAGGCTGGTTTTACAACTGCATTTTTTTTAGCTATATATTTTAATAGTATTGATGAAGAGGTAAATGGATAATTATAATAAAAATGAAAATAAAAGATCAGTAATAGTAATTTTAAAATTTAAGGAATATGATCCTCTAAAATATAACATACACTTTGAAAAATAAATGATAAAATTTAAGGAGTGAATAATTATAAATTTGAAAATTACTTTTTTAATTGATTATTATTTATGAAATTTGAACCATTGATTTTTTAGGTAAGAATTGTAATAGTTCACTTTATCATCAAAAATACAATTTTACACATGAAAGAAGTTTAATCCAAACTTTAAAGATATTTAATAATATCGTTATAAATAAAAGCCTAATTACTGTGTTTATTCCAAAATTAATTCCTCTCGACTTACCGAATCTCTTTTGTTTCAATTTTCAATTCATTTGGCAAATTAAATAGATTCTCAAAATGTACCTTCTCTTGACCTCAATCACATTAGTCTGAAATGAATGACTTTTTTAATAGCGAGGGAGGTTAAATTATTAAAAATATACATATAATGGATTGAATTTTAAATATAATAAAAAAAATAAAATATTTAAAAGATATTAAATATTATTTAAATGAAAGCTCTTGAAATAAATGTTTATAGCAGTTATTAATTGTAAGAATATAATTATAAAATATAGAGATAATAAAAAATAATTCAAATGTATAATGTTAAATATAAAAAATTTGATAAAAGATAATTTTTAAAAAAATATTTTTTCATAATTATAACTTTAAATATTATTTTTAATCATAAAGTATAATTATATATAGCACTGTACTGTTTCATTTATATATAAATAAATATTTTTAAAAAAAATGGGAAGAACAAAGCCTAAGAAAAATAAAACATATTGTATTCCTTATTCCCTTGCGCGAGTGATTGCGGTGTAGTATTGTATTGTTATATCTCTATTGTTTTCCTGCCTTCTGCATTGACTGATATGCAATTTTATTTATTATTAACTGCAGCCTTTCTTTTTAGATAAAGCATCCTAATTTTTCTTTCTTTTTTATTGTATTAATTTAATTTTGTTACTATTAAATTTTATGACTTTGATTATTACAAAACCTTAATATTATTTGTCTATAAGCTCCAACTTAGCTTGGAAAAAATCAACTTGTCTAAAATTTTTTATTTTCGGATATTAGTTAGGTACTTTTCTTTGACACTATTATATGCTTTTCAGTTAGGTACTTTTCTTAATGTTAATTAAAGATATCCAACTCTCTCAATTCATTATCAGTAGTGTAAATCAACCAATATCTAAAAGGAGTCAGCATATAGGCTCAAAACTTGTGTCATATAATTTTTTTTTAATCCTAATTCTATTTTTCTTTATCCTTATTCGTGTATATAACCAAATTTGTTAACCTCTCCTTCCGTTTGGAATGAATGATGCAAAACCCTTTTTTTTCCTTTTTGTTGAAATGATTGAAAACATTCTCACAATAGTGATGGATTATAACAAAGAATATGAGAATATAACATTCTTGAAGAAAGCCAAAATGAAGTGTAGGAGGATTAGAATAGCACAAAGGAGGGCAACGCAAAAACATTGAGTGAACTCATCATTTCATCCCTAAAATTTTCACTAGTCCTTCAAATTTACTTCTGTTAGAATCTTTGGTCCTTCCGTCCAGAACTATTTCTACACTACCAACCTAGCATAAAAAGTGTTGAGTTGTATTATATTTTTTCCAACTTGGAAAGGTGACGTGGCTGTAATTAGAATAAAAAAAATTTAAAACTTATCTTCTTTAGTTCTGTATTATGTAGGTTGCCTCTGCAGAGGTGGTGCTCTAAACATTTCTTAAATCCTCTAAGATCTGCAACTATTTTTTTGAAGGTCCTAATCTTGATGGTTTGGCAAATCTTCAATCACTTTACCTTTTAGAAGTGCCAGCTTAGCATTCATCCCGTCCTAAACATCTTTCAATAGAACTCTGTAAAAGATTCGAACATTGCTAGAACAAATTGAAACCACTCTCCAAGACTTGACAATTTTGGGGCTTTCGGAACTTGAGTTGTTCTCTAAAGGAGGCTTAACTCCTAACTTACAATCATTAAGGATCATTGATTATGAGAGGAGAATATCACATTGACTATGAAGCAAAGTGGATGATGACTAAGATGCGGTTAAATGGTTTAAAAGATGATATCACTACCCATACAATCATATTTAAGGGGTTTTACATAACGGGAAGGTCTGACGAAGTTATCAAGCATATGAAGGAAATGGTTAGTCTAAGGATGAAAAGACATGTGAAATCATACAATATTATTGTTAATGAGTATTGTAAAATTAAGAAACCTAATGAAGCAATTTCACTTCTAAGAAACTGATTGTCTCAAGTTTGAATGTAGTGTCTAGAGTTCTTGTAGAGATGGGAAAGCTCAAAGAAGCCATTTTTCTATTAAAATAGATGACTTAAATGGGCTACTCACCAAGTTTCTTATCATATAACTTAGTGATATGGGGTCTTTGTAAGGTGAAGGGCAAATGACTTAATTGGTGAAAACCTTGTAGTTGAGTTGGAGACCATCATCATTTTTGTCAAGGAACTATATGCAAATGAAAAAGTCAAAGAGGTGGAGACAGTATTTGATGAGATATGCAGGAGTTCCCCTGTACCAGATGTAAAAATTTATTAAAGTTTGTTGACTGAGAATTCACAATGTTTCCGGAAAACAACATAACGAAATTGATATGATATAATCTATTTTTTAAGCCAATAGAGCATAAATTTTTTGTTTAATCTTGGTAACTGCAGCAGAAGAGAATTAAATGCATGTAATGGGATTTACAATTATGTTAGTATCATTATGCAGAAAAATACAATTTGTTACACTTTATTGAAGTTCTGATAAATCACAAATTTTTTGTTTAATGTCCTAACTTTTTCTATTGAAGTTCTAATATGATGCTAGTGATTCATTATTTTTTGTGTCATGAATAACTTTATTTTGTTGCATTCTAGTTTGCTACCAATTGGGTTCCTTTGATTTTACCACTAATTGAGGTTTTGGTTTCACAATATCAAAAACCTATACATATTTATATTCCTGCACTAGTATTGAAATCTCAAGATCACTTTCATTTATATTTTAATAGGATTGAATAAATGTTAAAATTTAATGAGTTATCTTCTTATTTATCAAAATATAAGAGACAATAAGTAATACCAAAATTTTCAATATTATGATATAATTAAAAATATTTTGATAAAATATATAATATATTCAAATAATATTTAAACTGTGATGAAGTTAGTTGCTATCTTGTACTTCACGCTAGTATTTTGCCTATGACTACATTAGGCATCAAAATCTATAGTAACAGACTATTTCTTTCTAGGTTAATTGCTGCCTATGCCACAAAATATAGGATTGGGCTTTGATTTTAAGTTTAAAATAATTCCAAGAGGTAGTAGCACCCAATATTATAATTCCTACTATAAGAAAATGAACATGAAACAAAATGTTATTCTCATATTTGTCCTTTAATGCTTATATGTAAGTAACAACATTTAGTTTTATGCAATTCATTATGCAGAAAATACAATGTCATTTTGCAGAAAAATAATAATATCAATATGCAAAAGAATGCATTCCATTCTATAGAAAAATAATGTGGTATCATTATGCAAATAAATAATGTAGAAGAATGCATTCCATTAGGAAAAAAAAAGCAATAACAGTAATAGTATGTAGCAATAATAGTAACAATATGTAGAAAAATTCAACAACAATACATAAGTGCAACAAGAACAATACTAGTATATAGAAACTAACTAGTCAAATGAAAACTGAATTAGTTCAACATCATTTAATAAGTAACCATTGTTCATTGTTGTCTTATACATAAACTAACTACCAATGCCATTTGACTTTAACAAAACTATAAATCAATTACACTAGTAAAGATTGGGATAAGGGTGGTGGGCCTATTGTCACTTATGAAGATTGAGTTTCATCAGTAGTTTTCTTATTTGAAGTAAGGCATCTCCTTGCATTATGCCTTTCTTGTTGACACACACTGCGCTTTGTTTTTTCATATTTTCTTAGTAATTTGTAAGGATTCCCTAGTTCACCTAATTTTTTAAGCCTTTTTGTTCTTTGATGACCACCTGGCCTATTATATTGTGGAGAATGGATTGGTTCAGCATCAACTTTGGCCCAATATTCTTGTCCCAATATTGGGTTGATGAAAGGCATGTATGTTATTCTAAATGCTGCCATGCTATAACTATGATGGACATAATTTTCAGGCTTTATGTTGTTGCAGTAACTGCATGTTTACATAGAATGCTACTTATTTGCCATAGCCTACACGAACATGTTTCATCACCTAGGTCCACAAACACCCTATTTGAGAAACCCATTTAATTAGTCACTTCAAACTTGTTGCCATTTGGATCACCCACCCAATATGGTGTCCATCACATACTATCTTTTTTTGTAATGTCCAACCTATTTTGGGCCCTTGGAGTGATTAATCTTGGTGTTTATTCATTGTGTACCTGTTATCATTTATTTTTCTCATAATATAGCATTTAATCTCCTTAGCCATTGTGAGTATGGGATGACCTCTAGATAACACTATTGCTACATTGAATTACTCACATACATTGTTAACCAAGGTGTCATTCTTCAGATAAATGCTTATTACTACTCTTGACTAATTAGAAGGTGGAAGTTTGTCGAGATAAGTCCCTTGCCTTATCATTCAATTTTCTTATATTACTCATGTATCTCTCAAATTCATTCATTGCTATGCACTTGATAGCTCCCCAATAGTTATCTCTGTATTCCCTCCCTTTCCATTGCCTCTTTGAAATTTTCCCAAATATAGTCTAGTACAAAATCTATGTTTAACATTTGGATGTAACTCCTCCATGGCAAGCAATAGTCCCTAAAAAATAAGAACATTAAAAACTTGCATATTATCAACATCATAAAATTAATAAAAGGAAAAATATTATACCTTTGACTGATCAAATATAAAATTCCATCCATGCTTATTTGGATGCCCAATGTCTTGAAACAGCATGGTCAAAAACCATTTCCAAGACTCTTTCATTTCAGATTCAACAATTACATAAGCAATTGGATAGAATCCATTATTTCCATCTTAAGCCACTACTACCAATAACTCTCCTTTATAATACCTTTTAAGAAAGCACCCATCTAATCCAATTAATGACCTGCAACCATTTATAAAACCTTTCTTACAAGCTTCCAAACATGCATAAAACTTATTAAAGGTTAATGCCAATTTCAGGGGGTATCTTTTGCATAACAATCTTAACTATTGATCCTAAGTTAATCCTTAATAATTCTGCTCCATAATCAATGAGACTTGCATGTTGTTCTTTTTCAGAACCTTCTACCACTTCTTTAGCTTTTTTTAATGCAGGAAAATTAGATGATCGGATACAATGACACCATATGTAACCTTAATGTGATTCATGTGGATCTTTGCCTTTCATGTTTAGTTGTTCTTTGAGTTTTAATACTAACTTTTTTCACACACCATTCCCCATTAGCAAGCTTATTCTTAACTTTCCTATAGGTATGTATGGCTCATCATGCAATGTCTTAATCAAATAACTCTTTGTTTAGTTACTGAATGAAGACAAACATACCCCCTCACATCCCTCAGCTGAACACATTGCTCTATATCTTACCATGTCATTCTTCAACAATGTAACATGTCTACCTAAGTATATATTATAATCTCTCATTGCATCTCTAAATGTATCTAAATTCATAAATTCCATGCTTGGTTCCAATGAAATATTCCCAAATTGTGAATTTTTATTAAACTGTGGATAGTTATTACCATTATCATCTTCAGCATCCAAACTATCTAAACTAGTGAGCTCATCAAATAAATATTTATCTTAATTCAAGAAAATGTTAATTGGCTCATCTCTTGCATTTAACACTACCGTACTTGCATCGTCTATGCTTTCATTATCAACAATTTGTGCCATAATCTATTAAAAGTAAAAAAATTTATAAATATTAAACAATATAAAAAGAGTACTATAGGAATAAAACTATTTTATTAACATATTTGTCATTAGTTATTTTCCTTCCCTTTAAAATTCTTATACAATATAAATGTACCATTATAGTAATAAAAAGCAAGGTGAGAAAAGAACCTTAAAATAAGAATAATAGGCAAAGATAGACAGGGACTTGGAAATCTAAAATGTCAATGATCAAACTTAAAAGTCCAAGATCTACCAAAGTTAGAAGTTTTAGAATGTAAAACACATTTTCAAGCAATTCATTTCTATTTCTACTACAAATAAGCCCCTTTCAGCTGTGAGTTAAAGGTGCACAAAAACAAACTTGAATAAAATAGAGTTTGAGCAAGTTTAGCAAATGAGGATAGAAAATAGAATTATAAACAAAAATAAACAAATTCAAACATTGTAATTACATTGAAACAATGTCAATATACAATATGAGTGTCTAGGAGAAGTTCCACACTTCTTTCTTTTGTTTGTTCTTGCATGTGTGTTAGTCCAAGCTTATTTCTAATGTTATCCTGACAACCAAATTTGAATGGAATGCATGTTAAACTTTTGAAAGGAAATCAACTTATCATAAGATGACTTATTTGTAGTTGAAACATATATGATGCAGTATTATAAAACAAAATGTTTAGTTTTTTCCTATAACAATTCCATGATTAATAGATGTGAAAGTAAAAAGGATAAAAGATAGTTTTGTAATGTTATAAAACTATATATATGAAGTTAAATCCTAATGTATATCCCTCATGAAGGCCCTTAGTTTAATCTTAAGAGTTAAAAAATTCTGGGACAGTGGAAGATGCTCTTCAAAGATCCTTGCACTTCTTCCCCAATAAATCCTCTGCCACTAAAATGTCCCTAGTACTAACTTCAGAGGCAATCTTATCCTTCAATAAAGACTAGGAACAGGGAAATACTTATTTCCTTTAACAAGAAACTGTATGTAATTATTGATGTTGGAATGGCATTTAACAAGATGGAAAAAAAATCTATAGAATAACTTGTTGGTGTGTGTCCTAGAAGCCAATTATAGAGATGATTGTAATAAATGCACAATGTATTATGTTTTATTTTAGGCAATTCAAATTATTATATTATGTTTTATATTTTTTATTACTTTCCACAATTATAACTTAAACATAATAATTGTCCTTGAAATAGCTTTGCTATTTTTAAAATGTCCCTAGTCAAGTATTATTATGAAAAGGATAGTAATAATACATCGAGACTAGCATGTATAGCGACTGATGATTATGAATCATGGATATGTGATATCAAGTCAATATATGAGTACATTATTAGTGAATAATATATTGGACTAACCCACTATGAGAATACTACATGGATAGACGTGTCATTAGTTATTCTCATATGACCACAAATGCATATAGTTCTTTAACTTGAAGTCATTATGGTTCCTCATATGAGGAGTTACTCACTTTGATATTGTACTATGTCACCTTTAATCGAGATGATGAGTAAGGCATTGATTAGGTGTATCACGAATCATGCAGAGGGAAGTGAGTAATGTAGATGAGATTTTATTACTCTTATATAAAAGAGAGATATCCTTGAGCTCCTTGATTGAGTGAGACTTAGAAATGTATGGCTATGCTTAATTAGATCAATATATGATATTGATCATTTATTTTAAGTTTACTTAGTATCAAGAAATATAAATTAAATATTGATGAGGATGACACACTTCATGCCTCCAATTCGATTTGGATATTATTATAAAATGGATTATGATGCAAAGCATTGATCATATATTAGGTAGATGTTGAATCACATAAATTTTTACTACTTGAGTGGCAGTGATGTATTACTAGATCTACTTACTGTCTATGGCTCAATAATGAGTCATTTTCAACCTAATAAGAACCTACAAGGTTATACAAAAAGAGTAGGAATGAGATAATAATTAATTATACTTTAATTGGATTAAAATCCAATTAATTGGACTTATTTTCATGCATAAATATATAATTAAAGATAATAATATATTTTTACATAATATATATTATATATTATGTTATATTATTTGATGTTAAAGTAATATCAGATAATTATATTATTAGATATCAAATAATTATATTATGAGATAATATTATTATCTAATATTAGATAATTAGTAGATAAGTTCTATCTCTACTCACTCTCTTTATGATAAGGATAAAGTAATAGTTATTAAGTGTGATTAGAATTTTTTGAAGTATTATCCTAGTAGGATTAGGATTGTGATATGTCTTAGTTCTATAAAAAGATTTGAAGGCAGCACTTTACATTAACACACATTAGCTTCAATAAAATCTAAAATTACTCAAGAAAATATCCAATCCTAATCCTAGTGGGAGAGACAAATCCTAGCAGTTTCGTGGAGTGGAGAAGTCATTGTTCACTCCGTGTGGATACCGTAGAGATGCTGTACCTTCTGGTCAACATTTGATTCATCTCAGTCTATTAAGGATTTGTTCAGAAAGAACACGAGCACAAATAAGATAAAACTCTAATACTGATTTATACCCTTTTGCATGGATCCTAGGTAGGATTTGGATTAAAATTTTAAAATTCTGTTGTATATGTTGATCCAAAACTTAACATAACTCCCTATCAAAATCATATTAACATTTAACAAGAAAGATCAAAGTGAAGTTCCAAATGTAGCAAGAAAAAAATCCATACTTGGTTATATATACTCCTGCTATCAATGGTTCTTCCAAACAAGAGCTTTCAACTATAAAGTAGAAAATTGAAAAAATGAGTTTGAGAAAATTAGAAAGATACGTTGTTTTTATTTTCATGGAGAATTCAAGGTGAATGACATCGTTTATTTTTTATGTTAAACCTAACAGGTCATCTCAGCAAAGTTAGTGACACATAAGGATACTCCGTTAAAGCCCATAAATATAAGGATGAAAAGTTTTGGATGGGTGTTATTTGGAAGACTCATAATAAGAGGCCCAATATTTTAAGGACTAAATACAAAGTAAGAATAAAATTCAGGGATGAAATCATAGGTTTTTTCCAAAAACATTTGTTTAATATAAGTTATAACTCTTACTCTATTTAATTTTATTTATTTAAAATTAAATTTCTATATACACAATAAGTTTTAACATTATAGTGCACAATTTTTTGTAGCATCTCCTACTCCTAATTCTTTATCAATGTAATAAGATATTCACACTGATAATTTTTTCAAACTTGACTATTTAATTTTAATATTCTTTCTATTTATTGCAATTAACAATTGCTTAATTTAGAAAGATGAATCCTAATGCGTATTTTTGTTCATTTATTTAATTTTCAAGTGAAAATGAAGTTAGTGTTTCTAAAAGCAAGCGTAAACCATATTGTAATATATCATATACTGCTATAAGTTTGGAAGATACATTTTAACATTAGCCAGTTTGTGATTGAAGATGGTAATGTAATATATTTTTGCTTCAATTAATATGTCATCAATTATTTAACATATATCCTTTTTATTTGCCATTACAATTTTTTTTCCTTATGTATTTCATATGCAGATTCTAACAAAAATCCAATTAATTCCAAAAGAATTAGAATAGTTAGTGAAGAATTTCATGGACAAAATCAACTTCTTGGTTCCTCCTTTTCATTTGAAATGGGTTGTATAACAAATGACGAAAATCATACTTTTAGAATTCTTACAGTGGAATTGAATGAAGTATCAAATCCCATTATATCAAATAAATCAAATTTTCAAAGTAGAGGCATTGGTACACATCCTCATATGATTAATGAAGGTTAGTAACTAATTTTCATTTATTTAATTACACTAGATTTGATAAGAATAAAATATCCTTTTTATTAATTAATTTTTATTTCATTATGAAGATATTTCACATTTTACCCCTAATCTGGAAGTTCAAACTACAATGAATTCAAGCTAAATGGTAAGCAAATATTGGTCTTCACTCATTATTTTCAATTTTTTTATTAATTAAATTTTTTTACAATTTTATAAGTTAGTTGGATATTGGTGATAGAATATATAAATGTGAATTTTGTAAAGCTCAAACGTGGAGTGAGGAGTCAACCACTAAACTTAAGTTACATCATAAGCCCAATTTTTTTGTTTATTGTTCTCAAGGAAAGGTGGAACTTCTCTTTATTAAAGGACTTCCACAACTTTTGAAGAATCTTCTATTGGATCAAAATTCTAATAAAAATAAGAATTTTAAGGATAACATATGTGTATACAACACTATATTTTCTTTCACATCTATAGGTGGTAAGTTGGACAAGAATGTGACAAATGTTTAAAGGTCACATGTTTGTAAAATTTCTAGATAAAATCAGCATAGGATTGTTAATTTACTACCTTATGACAATAACCATCCACAATTTGCTTAACTCTACATATATGACATTGAAAATGAAGTTAACAATCGATCGAGTGTTTTTAGGTAAATTTTAAACCTTAATTTCAACGAGGTTTTTATTAATCTATTGATGTCATTTGCTTATAAATTTTTTCTTTATGCAGTACAACAATGTGACAAATACCAATGTAAAAGCAAGTTTAGTTGAAAACTTGAAGAAAATGCTTGATGAAGTTAATCTTTTAATTCAAGCATTCAGAATGGCAAGATATCAGTTCAAAAAAAATAATTAGCAAAGTTTAAAATTAAATTAATCAACAAGAGAGAAAAAGATGAACATAACTATAACACTCTAACTGCTAGTGAGGTTGCAAGTTTTGTAATGGGTAACTTAGATTGTAAAAAGTGTGATATAATAATAGAAAGCAGAAATGTTAGAGTTCAATGTATTAGCAAACTTCGTCCCTTATATCTTGCCTTGCAATATCCACTAATTTTTCCATATGCTAAAGATAGATATAGGATTGATGTCTTATTGGATAAACCTTTTGCAAGTTTAGCTAAGAAAAAAAAGTGTTGATGAGAAAATTATTTTCATTTAGATTGCAAGATCATTTGAATGAATTTTCTATGTTGATGAATTCTAGAAGATTATTGCAATAATTTGTTATTGATGCATACATTATGATTGAAATAAAGAATTTCTTATGTAAAAAATACTAGCCAAAGCTTAAAGAAGATATGTACCATGGTTTTAATAAAGCTTTTTTAAATGGTGAAATCAATGCAATATTAAAAAGAAGAAGAATTATTTTGCCCTCAAGTTTTATAGGAGGTGCTAGATATATGATTCAAAATTATCATGATGCAATGACTATATATAGGTGGGTCGGATATCTTGACATTTTTTTTAACCTTCACATGCAACCTAAATTAGCTAAAATTACTAGAATTATTGATTCACTTGGTTTGAAAGACTTTAATCATTGTGACTTAATTTGTAGAATTTTTAATATTAAGTTGTGGTTCATGATGCAAGATTTAACCAAGGCATCTTTCTTTGGTAAAGTTATAGCATGTAAGTTTTTCCTTTCTTTTCCTTTAAATTATATGTTACTTAAAAATTCAATGTATGGCAAATGCATTAATAAGTTTTGTAGTTAATTATCCATTTTTTAACATTTTGCAGTAATGCATACTGTAAAGTTTTAAAAGAAAGATATTTCTTATGCACATATAATAATTTTTTTATGTCCTTAACATAAATTGGTTACTGTTGAAGATCTTGATTAGAAAATATATATTGAAATTCCTAATGAAAAGGAAGATCCAATCTTGTGTGATTTAGTGAAGAATTTTATGGTTCATGAACCTTGTGGAAATGCTAATCGTAAATCTTCATACATGGAAAATGGTAAATGCGCTAAACATTTCCTAAAGAAGTTTGTGGAATGTACTTCAGATGATGATGATGGATATACTTTATATAGACGTCACAACAATGGAAGGACAATTGAGAAAAATCATGTTATATTTGATATTCAATTCATTATCCCATACAATCCATATTTCTTGATTTGATATAAACCTCACATCAATGTTAAATCTTGCAATCAAGTCACATCTATCAAATACCTTTTCAAATATGTGAATAAAGGTTATCATCATGTTATAGCTTCTTTATACTAAGCTAAAGATGAATCTAAAGCAATTGGTAATATTGATGAGATAAAAAGTTACTAGGATTGTAGATATGTATAACTTCTTTATACCAAGCTGAATATGAATCTAAAGCAATTGATATCAATTTATGAGGCATGTTGGAGAATCCTTACATATAACATTTATCATAGATAACCTCCTATAAAAAGATTGAAGTTTCACCTTTCTAGTTGACAATACTTAATTGTTATTAATAACAAATCTCTTAAAGAAGTAGTCAATAGAGAAAAGAACAAGGATATAATATTTACTACATAGATGGAAAAAAAAAAGAAAGATCTAAATGCTAGAAAGTTAAGTTAAATAGATTTCTTTGGAATATGTCTACAAAAAGGATATTTAAAAATGGGTGAAAAAATAATGTGGTTTCACAATTGGAAGGATAAACTTTGTGCCCTTTTTAGCTGGAGAATTATATTATCTATGTATTTTGTTGAATAAGGTTAAAAGGCTTACTTGCTTTAAAGATATAAGAACTGTAAATGGGATTATTTATGAGACATTTAAAGAAGCTTGCTATGTTTAGAGATTACTTGATGATAAAGAGTATATTGTTGCAATTAAAAAAACATCTTCTTATAGGTTTATGTAATTGCCTTTCAAGACCTAAAATTATTTCAAAAGAGACTTAGTCTTTGCTTTTAGAAGATATTTTGTACATGGAGAAAAGAAGACTTTAACTGGAAGATATATATAATTCTTAGTAACACTTTTGTTATTTTGGTTTCTCCTCATATTATTTTACTTTCTATTTATATTATTTATCTAACTATTTAATTATTTCTCTTAATAGATCTAAGACTAAAAAATGACCAATTGAAAAATTTTTAATAAGAAATTGTCCTAGTTTATATGATTTTCCTTTAATGCTAATTCCAAATTTGAATGAGTTTACTTTAGTTTATAATTAATTGATTGCTAATGAACTAAAATTTGACGAAGAGTCTTTAAAGATTAAGGCAAAAAAATTATTAAATTTAATGAATTCTAAGCAAAAAGATGTTTTTAACATTCTCATTGATGTTGTTAAATCTGGGAATGGTGGTGTTTTCTTTGTTTATGGTTATTGCAGAACTAGGAACACTTATATATGGAAGATTGATGTGCAAGATTTTATCTATATTATTTCCTCCTATTTCATGCCTCTTAGTATGTTACATATACTTAATTTTAAAGAATTGGCCTTATTATGTGATTTAAGGTAAGTTTTATAATGATTTTAACTTATTCGATTAATGCTAGATTTTCATACTATTTCAAGTTTTTGGCTATGTCTTAAGCTTTATATATTGGATTTGGTTGATCTTTATATCAATGGAAAGCTTAAATAAAGCTCTGTAACTTTTATGTTTTGGTCAAAGCCAAATTTGGACTTTTGGAAAGTTTTATTTAGCTAAGAAATTGAAGCCCTAATTTTATCCAAATTAAGCCAGCTTTGATTTTTAGATCATTTTTAAGCCTCTAAAGGTTTAATTAATGTGAAACTAATGCCCAAAGTTTCCTAAGGCCCAACCTTGCAAATTTTATGTTCATGGTTTATTAGTGCTCTTATGTTGGATAGAAGTCAAACCTGTAGAATTTCACTACTATAACTCTTAGAGTTCATTATTTTGTAAAATAGGTTCTAGACTTCTAAAAATTAGCAAGGCCCTATTTTTATAACCCTAAAAGGTATATGATTTAGGTCCACTAGGTTTTAAAGGTTAGCAAGTCAAGTATAAGGTTCTGTGCCTCTAAAGGCAAAAAGACTTTTATGCATTACACAATTTAACAAGACAATTTTTCTCTCTTTCAAGTTTCTTGTTCTTTAGCAATGGAAAGTTAAACTTCTAGTTGATTCAAGAATTTTGAAGCTCATCTTTATTGGATTATAAGATCCTAATTTACAATGTTAGCTTCTTTTAGTTGATTTTCTTCTTTTCATCATTCTTTGTACTGATTACTTGAATTTACATGTGCTAAATATTGATTTGGTATAATTGGTGTTCAACCTTATGATTTTTTATCTTTATCTATTTTTATGTTAAATTATGGTTGGTTAATCATGACTCTTTACATAGGGACAGAATGTTAAGAGATTGAATAAGAGGTTTCTGGTTTAATTCTTCAATTCAACTAAAATTTATTTTCAAATCAATTTAATGTAACTTTATACAATTTATAGCAGTTGCTTAAATGATTAAATTCTGGATGGTCATCTAGCATAAAATTCATGATTTATAATTAACAAATTAATTAGAATAATCAAATATCTTATGATTTATAATTAATCTACACTAAGAGCTCTTAAATCCTTGGATTGACTATTTTGCTTTATTGATTTTCTGTCTATTTTACTTTTACATTTTTTATTTTGTTTGATACACTTATTTTAATTTCATATTAAGACTCCTAAATTAGTTCCATGTTCTATTTTGCATTTTGCATACTATCTAAATCTATCTGTATTTTGTATGCATTTCATCTATATTTTCTATTTTACTTCTATTTGTATTCATTCTTTCTATTTTTAGTACATAATGAGCTTAAACAATTGTGTAATCATTATTAATAAATCATTTTGAAAAGATAGTTCAAAGGATCACTAGGCTATAATTTAGTTTGTCACCCTATATTACATTACTTTTAACAAATTAGTTATAATCAATTTTGGCATGTTATGACGCACGTATTTAAAATTTTGGTGTTATTGCTAGGGATCCACTTAAATTCATCTTTTCTCATCCTTTACTAGTTATAATTTACATAATTGTTTAAGCATTATAGTTAATTTTTGTATCTGTTAGTGTTTTACTTATATGTTACAATATCTTTCATTTTATTGCATTTTCTTGTATTCTCTTACATTTTTTTATTGTTGCATATTCTTCCACTACAATTCATAATATTTAATCATATATTAATTCATTTTGCACTCTATTAGTGTTTTTTTGCTCAAAAAAAAAAGTTACCCACAATTCTGTATCATACCCCTTAAATAGGTATCAAAGTGACTAACTCTGATTGAGTTAAAATTTTTTATGATGGTAGAATTGATTTTTCTCATCAAGGTCATAATTGCATAACAACTAGTGAACTTTCTTATTTTTTGGCCATATTCTATCATTTTGAACACTTTTTTTAAATTTTTTAAAGATTTTTATTGCATTTTTTAGGTTTTATATGGTCATATCTTTCATTCTATAATGGTTCCAAAATTTTTAAAAATGTCTAGATAGGTTAATTAAATGTGTTTTGAGTGATTTTTCATAGTGCATTAGTATTTTGGTATATATATGTTTCTATAATTCTGCCTAATGTATTCTAATGTAGTGCATGACAAGGAAAAATGCTAATGAATTGTTAGTATTTGGTTTTGAAATAAACAGGACTTTTCATTTTCTTAGTAGGACTAGAAATACAGGTATTTCTCGCATCCTTACTCTCATTCTAATCCTTTAGACAATTCTAATAACATAGCAAATAAGAATAAGATTTTGAAGGAATTAGCTGCTTTTGATGTTACTTACAACCTTTAAGCATCTAATATCCTGAATTTGATGCTAATTTTGAGATTAAATCTAGTTTAATACATTTTTTTCTTAGATTTCATAGTCTTACAAGTGAAAACCTTCATAAACACTTAAATAAGTTCCATGTAGTATGCTCAACCATGAAGCCTCATAACATTAGAGAAAACCACATTAAGTTGATGACATTACCCTTCTTACTTGCTAATGCAACCAAGAATTAGTTATATTATTTGTAACTAAGTTCTATTTTCAGTTGGAATGATATGAAATAGTTATTCCTAGAAAAGTTCTTCCTTGCGTCAAAAGATCTTATTATAAGAAAAGAGATTTGTGATATAAGGCAAATGAATGGTGAGATATTATATGAGTATTAGAAAAGATTCAAGAAATTATGTGCAAGTTGTCCACACCATCAAATTTGTGAGCAACCTTTTATCCAATATTTTTATGATAGCCTTCTCCTTATGGATAAGAGTATGATTGATGCTAGAAGTGGCAAAGTATTGGTAAACAAAACCTCTATGATAATAAGAGACTTGATAGTTAATATGCTAGCAAACTCTCAACAATTTGGCATAAGAATTATAGCTGCTACTAAAAGCATGCATGAAATGAATATCTCCCATTCAAACTAGCAAAAATTATGTAATATCGCCGCTTTAAATATAAAGTTATATAAATTTCAAAATGTTTATATAAATTATTTAGATAATATTGGTTTTAAATTAATTTTTAGGATTGAAGGATTTTAGAATATTGAAATAATATTGATGATAATATTTGAAATATATTTATTTTATGGCGATTATTAATTTAAGATCAGACTAAAATAATTTTACAAGAATTTTTTCTAAAATTCAAAATAATTATATTATTTATGAATGCAAAGATTTGTGAATTAAATTATTTGTAATGACAAATTATTTTTAAAAATTTTAGAAAAACTTAAATAATTATTTTAGAATTTTTAAATATAGTTATATATTAACAGAAGATAAAAGTAATTAAGTTAAGATTTTAAATTGAATAGAAATTAATTTTATGAAAATGAATTTTTAATTAAATGATTGATTAAGATTGGATTTAATAAATTTGGAGGGCTGAGATTTTGGGTGTAAAATAACTAATGCGCATGAGAAACACATAATAAAAACTCTCAACTTAGTATTTTCTCTCTTTCTCTTGGGTTTTGTGCTTTTTTTTATCTTTTTATGTTATTTTTTATAGCATTTTTACTTTTTCCTCTCTCAATTTTCATGTGGTTTCATTTCCTTTTTGGCTATTGCTTTTCTTTCTCATTTTCAAACTCCACTACCTCTTTTTTTAGTTTTCATTTTTAACTAGCTTCCTATTGCTCTTATTTTTAGATTGTCTCTCTCCCTTGCACTAGCTTCTCTCTTTCTTTCCCTTTCTTTTCTCTCCTTCTTGGCTTTTCCAACACCAGCACCATCCCAACAAGGCACTTCTTGTTGCACACCACTTGATCAAATGGAGAGCCACCACTATGAAGCTTTCATTTGTGGTTAACCACCTTCATTCGTGGTGCATGAAAGTTGTGTGAGTTGGCATTTAGGTAGAATGCAAAGGATCCATGATGCTCCTTAATCCATCAATTTTCAATGCTATTCCATGCTGGCGAGCTCCCACATGTTCTTTCCAACGTCTCCCTTGCATTTGTGGCTATGGTGAGCTCATGTTGCATGGAAAAGCAACCAAAACAGAGGGAGGCAATAACAAAGTGTGGGGTTCTTCAAGATTCTCCAGTAAATCCTAGCATTCCTTTTGTGACAGTAACCTTGCCAACAACACTTTCTAGCGAAGGAGGAAAATAGGAGAAGATGACTATGGATGTTTAACTTCTAAAGTGAATCAACATTATTAAGTGAGTATATATTTCATAACAAATTTTTATCTTAATAAAAGATAATTTAAATATTATGAATTATATCTTCTTATTAATAGTTTTAATTTTATATTCATGCATATATTTATTTGTAAACTCAATTCTGTGATATAATGCAATTAGCCATTTGAGTAAATGTTAATGGATCAATATGTGCAATAAAAGCGTGGTGTTGTTATTAGATATCAACTAATTGATTGTGATAGAGTTGTAATAGATTATGTTGTGATTAAGTTATAAGCTTTGATTACTTGTAATTGTGAAATAACTATTTATGTGGGCTTCTATTGAATCTAGTGATGCGAATAAAGCTTTAGCAAATTTACTACATTATGAATTGAGCTGTATGAAGCATTGAAAAATTGTGAACTATGCTAAAGCAATGAGATCAAATATTATGATTTGTGATGAAGAGATAATACCAAAAGCTCGATAAGAAATCCCAACCAACACTTGTGAAGAATATAAAATTAATTCAAGAGCCAAATAGGAAATTATCAGCAAATAATTGAAAAAAGTATAGACTTGATCCTAAAATTAAAAAGTAGTTATATATATATATGTTTATTATAACTAAATGCATGATTTGATATGATATTAAAACTTTGCTTGTGATTTGGTGTCATTGTTTAACATAATTACAAAGACTTGATGTGATTGTGGTGATTTATTTATGTTTAAGCTTTAATGGTTGTTTGTGTGTGATGCCTACTTGAAATGGGTAGTATATGATATTGAGATCTAATGGAAAGTTAAAGCTCTTATGATTGTGTTAGGGGAAATAAAGTTTAAGTCTTGTGCAGGTGAACTCCCATTTCAGAACATGGTTTTGTATATTTTAAAGAATTTCAGAAATGGGTTTACTAATATTTCTAATTTAATATATAATAAATCTACAATTATTAATTATAAAGTTAATCACTTGTAAGATAGTGGTAGATATATACTCACTGGGTTATTGCAACTCACTTTGTTTTATTTCAATATTTTCAAGGTTAAGGTAGCTTATTTGAGCTATGATATACGCATGGAGATTTAAAGACTGCCTAAATTGGAGGATTTGATAATTGGGACTAAAATTGGTATTTAAATAAAGATCTATTGAATTATATAATGTGTTGAATTGTTATATGTGTATAAAATTGAAATCTTGATATATTATATGTATGTATGTGATTTTTTCATATCTGGATAAAAATAGGTGTTGTATTTTAGGATCTGTGACCTTTGAAAAATATCCAAAAATAAAGAAGATTTTATCCATTTTTTGTAAAAAAAAAATAAAATAAATTTTTAAGTCTCCCCTAAAATCTTAAAAACTTTTGTTGAATAGAAAGAGTATAAAATGTTAAGACTTATAGAAACCGATAATGGGATCCATGTCGATCACGAACAAAGTTAGGTCATGATAGATTGGAGAATAGATTTGATGAATAAACTTTTCTAATTAGGCAAATGGCAATAAGACAACAACAAGTCCAAGCTCCTTCTCTCTCTACCAAACTTTGTGGAATATGTTCATATCTAACTCATCCAACTAATTCATGTCCCACACTACAAGATAATGAGTATCAACCTCCTCAAGCATATGTAATAACCATTTTTCTTAGCAAACCACAACACTAGTACTAATAGTAGCTTAATCAATACCAGCAGCAACAACCAAATTAGTACTAAGAGTAGCGACCTCACTACCCTAGTTAAAGAGATAACAAAACTTCAAATATGATATCAATTTAGGCTAAATTCAATATCCTTCTACATACACGAAAATGCAACCTAATCCTATCTTTAAACCAGATTTAACTTCTTCCTCTTCTCAACCATCTTTTATAGAATCGATAAAGCAAATGGCAATAAATAACCTACAATTTCAATAAAGAACGAAGGCTATAATGACAAATTTGCAAACTCATTTTAGCTAATTATCTTATAACATAAGTGAGCTTAAAGTACAAGGTTCAACGTATCCCTTTTCTAGCAATACAATGAATTCTATTATGCTAAGAAGTGACAAACAAATTAATATGCCTTCCTTTTCACAATTAGAATCAAACCATAAACTAGTAAGCAATAAACCAGAAGAAAAATAACTAGGATAAACTAGGAAAAAAGATCAAATATGATATAAGTGAGTTAAATTCTATTCCTATACCCCCACTTCCCACTAATTTTTCTATCTCCTTTCCTTCGTAAGAAGAGTTTTTCCATAAAAGAAAATTGAAGATGATAACTAGATTTTGGAGTTCCTTAGAAAAGTAAAAATTAACATTTTTTTGATAGCTTTGATAAAATAAATCCTAAGGCACATTAACTTTTTGAAAAATTTGTGCATTAATAAGAGAAAATTAAAAGATGATGAGAAAGTAATATGGGGGTGAATGTGTCTACAATCATTCAAATAAAATTACCAATAAAATGCAAAGATCTAGGCACACTCACCAATCCATGTGTTATAGGGAAAGGTTAAGTATAAGGGTTAATGTGTCTACAATCTTTTATTTTTTAATTTTAATCTTTAACTTCTTTTTTAAAATCTAAAGGTAGAATTGTATTAACCATTACATCTAGTGGCATTGCCTCTATTTTGCTTCTAGGTGGACGTGCACCTTATTCAAGGCTTATTATTCCTTTGAATATCAATGAAAACTTAATATACAATATTAAATGAGGAAGTCCTTAACTAGAATTATTAAGAAAGGTAAATCTTATCATATAGGATGAGGGTACAATGCTATATAAATATTTTTTAAGGTATTTGATAAAATCCTTAAAGATATTCATCAATTTGATGTTCCTAATAATCATAGTTTGCCACTTGGAGAAAAAATTATTGTTTTTGGTAGTGATTGTCATCAAATTTTACTAGTCATCCTAAGATGAAATTGTGGTAATATTGTGAATGCAACTTTGAATTCTTCTTATTTGTGGGATTATTATCGTGTTTTGACTTTAACAAAGAATATGCACGTTTAAGTAAAGTTTTATTATCCTTTAGAAGTTCAAAAATTAAAGGAATTCTTTGATTGGATTTTAATGATTGGTGATGGTAAACTTGGATCTAAATGATGGTAAGGTTGACATAGAGATTCCTAAAAATCTGTCAATTAAGGATTTTAATGATCTTATTGAAACAATTGTTAATTCAACATATCCTTCTTTATTGGAAGATTTGAACAACAAAGAATGCTTATGTGGTTCAGCCATTCTTTCTCCAGGACTTAGCATTATTGATAAAGTTCATTTTTGTATATGTTATCATTAATTGACAATGAAAGGAGAAAATATTTGAGTTTCGATTTAATATACAAGACAAGCTCAAATAGGTCTTATCAAGTTAATTTGCTAACATCAAAAGTTCTCAATGGGATTCAATGTTCAAGTTTGCCTAATCATGATCTCAAACTTAAAATTGGTGTTCTTGTTATGCTCATGAGAAATATAAATCAATTTGTTGGTCTTTATAATAGAATGAGATTAATAATTATACAATTGGCCACTCATGTTTTAGAAGATAAAGTATTAACTGAAATAAATATTAGTTTAAAAGTTTTTATACCTCATATGGTTCTTAGCCTTTCTTAGTCAAAATGTTCATTTAAATTGCAAAGAAGATAATTTTCCATCATAATTTCATATGTAATGTCTATTAACTAGAGTTAAAGACAATCATTGAAAAAAAGTTAGTCTTTATTTGTCTAAACTAGTATTTAATTATAACCAACTATATGTTATTATATCCAAAATTCAAAGTAGAGAAGTATTGAAAATCTTAATTTATAACAAAGATAGCAGCAATGTAAACATCACAACAAATGTTATATTCAAAGAAATGTTTCAAAATTTATGATAAGATGCAAGTGTTTCTTCAAATTTTCTAATTCCTTAATATTATATTATATTATAATATTTTCTTTTAATTATATTCATTTCTTTATTTATTTTTCTAATATAACTTTATAAATAAATGCATAGATTTATAGCCCACGCATCGCATGGGTTTCAATC
Source organism: Sindora glabra (assembly GCA_020226215.1). Lineage (NCBI taxonomy): Eukaryota > Viridiplantae > Streptophyta > Magnoliopsida > Fabales > Fabaceae > Sindora > Sindora glabra. Next base: position 66,294,785 of record CM035226.1, read on the forward strand.
TAATTCATATATATTCTCCTTGTTGCTAGCTTTTTCATTGCCTTCAAAAGTTGAAAGGGTGATTGGTAGGATTTCAAATAAACTTTAAGAAAATTTTATTTATTTTCCCTTTTTTTATATAAACAATGGTTATGTGTTACCTTGATTTAATAAGGCCAATGATAATAATCTAGTTGATTAGTCAATATCTCATCTATCCATATTTATATCTATATCTATTTATTTGTATTCTACTATTAAAAGAAGGTTTTTCCTTGGCATCCTACTACAATTTTTTTTTTGCCCAATGTCAAGCTCATGTGAAAATTTTTTCCTTGAAATCATTTTCCTTCTTTTCTATCATACCCCTCTTTTCACTTCCTTTTACATTAATTTTGGTATCCTTTTGTGAAACTTTATTATTGTACATTTGTTAATTAATTTATATATATTAAATATTATATTTATATTAAAATTAAAATCAAATTTGTTCATTTATTTGAATGTTTTGAATTTTTTAATATTAAATTTTAAATACTATATTAAAAATTAAATATATTATAACCAATTAAAACATAATCCTAATTTTAATATAGAAAGTATCAAATAACTTTAATTAATATATTCTAAAAAGTAAGCTAAACATTTAATATATATATATATATATATATATATATATATATATATTACATATTTTATTCTTTTAATAAAAAAATATACTAAATTTGAAATTAAATTCCATTTTATTATTCCAAAGGATCTTACAGATTATTAATTGAATTAATTAATGACATATTCTAAATTTTATTGAAAGTATTTGAAAATTAATATTAGATTTTTTTTATCCTTTGCTAATATCTTATTAACATTAATTTAAAAATATTATATTTCAAATTAAACGTATTGTAATATATTAGGAATTTAATTTGTAAACCGTTAATTTAGTTTATATTATAATATATGCTACAAAATAAGTGTTATATTTTAAATTATATATATATATATATATATATATATATATATATCAATTAGATTTTGTGAATTATTAAAATTTTAAGATAAAAAGTATTAAATTATTTTCAAGTAACATATTTTTAAAAAATAAATTAATCATTTCACATAAAAATATAAATCTAGTTATGTATTTCTTTATTTTTACAAAAATATTTTAACTAATGTATTATGAGATGGTTGAGATGGTAGAAAGTTACACAAAAAGTGCTACTTCTTTGAAAGTAGGTGATATATGAGTTATTTGATTAGCCACTAATTAATAAAATAGAAAAAATAAATTTTTTTAAGAAATTCTATTCACTAAAATGAAGAAAGTTACTTACATCCTCTAGTTATATAAAAAGAACTTTCTATATAAACATTTAATTTCAATGGCTAGCTAAATAATGTTGAGCGCTTCTAAGAAAGTTTTTTATAGAAAGTTCAATTTTTATATCAACTCACTTCTTATATAAATTAAATGATTTTCAAACTTTAATCTGAAGACTATTTTCCCATTTTTTTTACCTTATTTTCTTTAGAGCTCATATACATTTCTTTCCCTTTTTTGGAGTTTGACTGTTTTTTAGTTTAGGTAACATTTGTTTTTCTTTTATATGTTGAATTTTTGTTAATATTTTTTAATATCAATTTTTAAGTATTATATTTAAAGTTAAATATATGACGATCAATTAGGGCCTTATTAAGATATTAATATATTATTTTGAAGTAATAATTTAAACACTTAAAATGTAGAAACATAAATTAGTTACATATTGTATTATTTTAAAAAAATATTCTAAAATTGAAATCAAATTTTATTTTTTATTCTAATGTCAAAAGTGTGAATTGAATTAGTTAATCAATTATATATTTTATTATTTAATAAAAATATTATACAATTAAAATCATAAGTATTCATTTAATATTTGTCAATATCTTTTTGATATCAATTAACAAATTCTGTTTATTGCAAATCAAATATATTGTAATCAATTATGATTTTTTTCAAAATGTTAATATAGAAACAATTAATTTTTTGAACTAATATATCTTAAAAAAAATTAACACCATTCTTTTACTCATAGAATCAAAATTATTTTTGACAAAATATTTTAAATTTAAAACCATATTAAATTTTATATCATGTATCTAATAGAAAGTATTAATTGAATTACTAAATTATATATTTTATTTTTAATTAAAATATTTAAAAGTAAATCTAATTTATTTAATTAAGTTTTGCCTGTCAATTTATAAAATTTATTTTTGAAATTAAATATATTATAATTGATTAGTATTTTGTTAAAATTTTAATATAGATTTTATTAATTTATTTTTAATTAATATATTGTAAAATGTAATTCAAATCCATTATTTTTACTCTTTGGAAACCAATATGGGTAATTAACATAGATATATTCATGACTCTTAAATTGTTATCACGTAACATGTTATACCAATGATGTTCTCATATTTAACTATAATTAAAGGTCGTATTCAATAATATTACATAGGTATTTAAAAAGTTTATAATGAAATATTGTATTTAAAAATTTTAATTTATTTGGTAAAAACAATATATTTTATTGAAAATTTGTTATTTATAAACTGAGTATGATTTTAAAATAAATATAATAAATTAGATTTCAACACTTTTGCAACATCCTTTTCTTTTTATTACATACATACTATTCTCATATTAACAACATTAAAATAAGGAATATTTATGTGAATGTATAAGCCAAATACTAACATTATAAATCTATATTTTAAACTTCATATATAAATATTCTTATTCTTAACTTTTTTTTTTTAATATGTATAGAATAAGTTTTCAATAAAACCCAGACATCTTACGGGCTAAATACGTAATAACATAATAAGTTAGAGTGGAAAGTGAACTTTTTTTAGCTCTCTTATAATATATTTGGAATTAACAGAGGAAGGAAGATGAAGACAATAAAAAAAAAAAAAAAACGAAAAACAACGGAAGGATAAAATTGCATGTTTAAGAAATGATTTACCTTCCACTTATTTGCATGACAAGAAATCCTCGAAAACTTTTAAATCATAAGAATACAAGGATAGTAACATTAGAAGATATTGGAAAATTTTAAAGAAGTAATGGTAATTCTCTATTTTTTTTCCTACTCTCTTGTTAAAATTCTAACCTTTTGTTTGGAAGGAAAGGAAAAATGATTTTTTTAAAGTTTAATCTCTTCCTTCATTTGAATGAAGAGAAAAGTGAAGAAAAAAATTTAAATAAAGTATATAATTATAATTTCTTTAATCATATCAAATTTTAAAATAATTTTCTTTTATTTTTAATTCAAATTTATAAAACTTCTTTTCTTCTCACTCATTTTCTCTCCCACTAAATAAAAGTTAAAAGAAATTATGCAATAATCTTTCTTTTTCTCTCCGTCCTATCCATTTTGTACCCTCCATTTAAATGTGTTCTTAATAATCATTTGTTCACGGGCGGCTTTTGTATAATAGGTCACTGGTACACCTCTATTATTTTATATATACGGAAGATGATGGTGCCTTTGCTGAACCCCCGGTTTCGAAACCTAGGGTATGTGGCTGATTTTGGATTGCCATATGTTTGTTCCGCAGAAAGAAAAAAATTTTATTTATCAACAAAATTTGGAGAAAATTTAGAAATAATCCCATGATAATTCAATTTTAAGAATATTAACTCCTTCAAATCATTTTTAATTGGAATCTTACTGTCAACCGTCCTAACAACACGACCTAATAATTCTTTGAGCTGGAAGTTATTTTTTTCAAAATGTCAAAATGTATTTTAACATTTGTAATTACTATATCAATAATAATAACAATACCAGTATTCAATATATCAATATTAACCAATATCAATATCAATATATAACATAATATCAACAACTATTTCACCTTTACTTAAACATGCGACAGCTCCTTGTCGTTTTATATTTTTTTCCCATTTTTTGGTACAAAAACTTTGCACAAATTATTTGTAAAGTTTCTTTGTATATGCTTTTCCACTAATAAATATTTTCTAATTATTATCTTTAATTAATTAATATAATTATTCTTTTTAATATAATTAATATAAAATATTATCATTACTAAAATTGAGATCGTACAATGAGTTTCAAATTTTTTATATTTATTAAATTAAAATTTATAAATTTATATCACTATTTTATATTTAATTACAATTTTTTAATTATATTTAATTAATTTAAAATATAATACTTAAAAATTTATATAAAAATATTGACAAAATTTAATTGAATTTGATCCTAATTTTTAAATATTTTTATTAAAGAATAGAATATGTAGTTAATTAATTAAATCAAGCAAGAATGACTCTATTATATATACTAATTATCTATACTATACTAATTACTAATTGAATATTTTTTTGGCAAAATTAGGGTTTTCTTTCCCTGCTAAGTATAGTATGATATGTAATTTTTTTCTTTACAAAATTACCTTTCTTCTTTCTCATCGTACTCTTGTTGTTATCTTTATTATCTATCTTAGTATCCAATTTTCTTATGTCTAATATAATCCAACTATTATGTACTAAATTCTTTTATTCAATTAGGCAATATTTATTTTATTTACTAAAATATGTTATTTCCTTTCTTCTTTCAACTACATCACTCTCATATTTTTCATTTTTTTCTCATGCACATTTTTGTCTTAATATTATTTTTAATCTTTTTATTACTTTACAAATTATGCTTTGTTTCTCTTATATTTTTATTTATTTGATAAAACATTTTTCTGTTTTTGTTTTATTTTTTAGAACTCAAATGCTAATATAATTAAATAGTACATAGTTTATATTTGTCATAAAATATTTTAAATAAGGTACAACTTTATATAAAAATTATTAATTGAATTAAACAATTATATATTTTATTTTAAAAATTATGAAAATTAAAATAAATCATTTATTTAATATCCATCAATAATAAAAATTTTCAAGTGATTGAGATCTTTTAAATATTTTACAATTCATGTGTTATTTTTTTTCATTTACTTTAATTTTTATTTATTTTCAATATTCGCTCATCACTCATGTTATTTATAATTTGCTAAATAATATGGTTATAACATAATATATTTACTTCTTGTTACAAAAGTATTTAAAATCTATAATAACTTCAATCTATATCAATAGTAAAAATCTGATCTTTTTCTAACAAATAAAAGGCAAAAGACAAGGAATAGGATTATATGCAAACAATTAATAACTTAGATTAATATTCAAGGTTACCTCAAAAAAGGAACTGCTAATTCGGTGCTTCAAACCAACTCCAAAAGACTTTGAGGTTAATTAATTCGCAAAAATAGTATGTGAAATAAATTTTTTAAGGAATAAAAAATTTAAATTATTTAATTAGTCACTAATTATTAAAATGAAAGAAGTAAAAATTTTTTGTAAATGATAACGATAAAAGGTTAAAGTAATTATTAGTTAAATTAAGTAAAGATAATTTTATATTTTGATTTATAAATGACATGAGAAGTTTTTCTTATTGTTAGATATAAAAAAGTAATTTTTCATAATTTGTGGCATGTAAAACTTCTTGAGAATATAATATGTAATTTATTAATTAAAAAATATACATAAAATTATTAATTATGTAAAAATATAACGAGTATTATATAAAATTTTTTAAAATAAATATTAAATTTTATATCATAAATATAAATTATAAAAATAATAATAAATATAGTTATAATATAAATTTAATTCTAAATAAAATTATATTTATTATATTACTCCATGTATTATTTTATATTTTTTATATTTATTATTTTAATATTCAATTATAAAAATAAAAAATTATGTATTTGCTTATTTATTTTAAATAAATATGATAGAATTAATTAATTATTATTTTAGTTATTTAACTAATTTTCTTCATTTAAATTATACTAGATTATAACCCATGTAATACACGTGTTGTAGTTTCGGTTAATCAAAAGTTAATACTTTAATGAATGTAACAATATATAATTTAATACTATTAACAATATACAATCAATTATTCCTTGAAAAAAATATAAAATTATGTTTACATTGAATAATTTATAAATTTTGAAATACTTTCTTGAATATGATATTAACTGTGATATTAGAATTATCAATCACTTTCTTATGAATTAACATAGTTGTAAATATTTTTATTAATTAATTAAAATATATTATATGTGAATTAACTTAAAAATTATTGTTAATCTATTCATCATAGGTATATCTTTTAAATGGTCTTTAAAGAAGAGAAGTCGTTTGAGGACAAAAAGTTGATGTTATATTTATATGAAATAATAAATTTGATACACTTTCTTCAAATACTATATTAATATTGAAGCTTGAATTATCATGTACATTATTATAAATTAATACTTTTAGTCATTTTTTACTTGTTACTCTTGAAGACAATAACATATATGTAATTAATATGATTAAATATAGATTTTTCTTGAAAATTATTTCAACTTTAAATTGTAGACTTTATAGATTTAAAAATTATATTGTTATTTATGGAATTAGAATTTTATCAAAATTAATTCAAACTTATGTGTGACTTCTTCTATTCCATTTTATTTGTCATTTTAGATAAATTTTTTTATTATTTATCTATATCTTTAGAAAATTAAAAATGAAATTATCAACTTTTTCCAAGTTTTCTCTTAATATCCTAATAAATGATCAATCACTTTACATATTAATTCAAACTTATGTATGACTTCTTCTATTCTATTTTATTTGTCATTTTAGATAAGTTTTTTTATTATTTATCTATATCTTTAGAAAATTAAAAATGAAATTATCAATTTCTTTCAATTTTTCTCTTAATATCCTAATAAATGATCAATCACTTTACATATTGATTATTACTTTTTAGTATAGAATAAGTTTGTAAATTAAAATTCTTTTCTCCTAAAATTGTGGTTATAATTACTCTCTTTAATTCTTATGCATTTACCCTAATGACAAATAAAAATAAATAGGATAATAAATAAGTAAGAAATTTTCATATAAATACTTTATTTATATTAAGTATCAAATAATTATATTAAAATAATTAAAATTGAATTTTCAAATTATGTATCCTATTTGTAAAATTAATGAAAAGTTTAGCACTAATGAATTTTGAAAGTTTTATCTAAAAAATATGGCTTAATCATTAATTAATATGTGCAAATCATTAATTTATCTAAAAGGAAAAAGATATTCTAACTTGATAATTTACATAGTTTATTTAACTAATTTTTTTAGTAATTATTAATTTTGAAACTAATTCAATTCGTTAACTAAAATTTTTAGCTTTTGATTTAATCATATTTATTAATGCGAATTAAATATGATTGAAATTAAAAAGATTATGAAAATGTAATAAATATGAAAAAGAAATCATGAGATTACTTTAGAGAAAAAAATGCATGAAAATTATAAAAATTCAGTGAATTAAGGAAAGAAATTAAAGAGATTATAAAAATTTAATAAATGAAAAAAATTAGAGAATTCTTTTAATTTAATATAAATGATATATTCACTTCCTTAGACTAATTATGCAAATGTGACTTACCATGGATTCATTAAAAAAAAGATTAATTGTATGAATATAACTTACCATAGCATATTATTCATTTAGAAGAAATGACAAATTGACACATGATGAATTATAAGAATGATATTTATCATAATAGTAAATAGAGAACAATACAATTGATGTATAATATGAAAATTTTATTTTGATTATAGTTAGATAATATATATCTAAATAAAACACATCTTAATTTTTAATATAAAATTATTTTACTTTTTTATGGTAAAGTTAAAAAAAAGAAATTATCAATTTAGAAAAATTACAATAAAAAAAGATATCAAAAATATCATTTAAAAAACAAATGAAGTAATTAAAATTTATTAGTATTTCTTTTTTTATATTACAATTTTAAAGGATGTATTGATCATTTTGATAATGAAGATGTTTGAGAGTTGACTATTTAGGTAAGTTTTTTATTGTTTAACCAAAATTAGTTGATTAACTTATTAAATAAGTTAATTTTGATATTTAGTAATCAACTGATCTAACAACTGATTACCTTCCAAACTGTCATTTTTAAAAAGTTGAGAGGAATAGTATTTTAAAATTAGCTTATCTGAGAAAAAACTAAATTATCCTTGATTAATTTTTGTATTTTTCATTTTATTCTTTCAAAAAAATATAGTAATATGTAAATATTTATTTTTCATAAAAATTAAATAATTATAATTATTGATTTCTTAAAAAGATTTAATAACTATAAAAATTATATTAATTTAATATTAAAAAATATTTAATATATAATAAATTATAATGATATGTTATTTACAAAAAAAATTAATCTACAAAATGATATATAGAACTTAAAATATTATTAAAATAAAATAATATTTAAATAATGCATAAAATATATTTATATCCTTATATGTCATTTTATATACAAATAATTAAATTGATTTTACTAAATATTTTTATTCAAATAATTAGTGCAATCAACTAATTAAATAAATTAACACAATTAACTATCAGTTAAATAAATTAACTAACCACTATCAAAGAAGGCCAATATTTTCAAAGAAGTTCAAATTTTAACAAAAGAAAATATAGGAAATTATTTTTTAGAAAGTATTAATTTCTTAATATTAACCAAATAATTTTAAATAATTTTTTGAAAAGTTTACAAAAAAACTTACTTCTTAAAAAAATTAATCTCTTGCAAGATTTACTTACGTAAACCAAATGAGTCTTTAATTTTTAAACTAGGTTTCTAGCCACTGTTTCTCAAAAAATGGGAGGGAGGAAGGGATGGAAGGACACAAAGGATTAGAAAATTTGTTTATAGCCCTACAATCAATGACATGGAATAATGAAATTTCACCTCTAGGTCTTATCCCTAATTTCTGTTAATTTGTAGGCCTTTTTATTAATTTCCACAACCATAACAAATTCCTAATTTGATTAATGGTTGAGATTGTGAGGAAGAAATCATATGCATTACATTACACCATGTCACCTTAGATATCTAAACCCGCCGTAATACCTTAGAATAATATTCTTCTATTTTATGCCTCCTTTTCTAACTAGAATTATCCCTTAGGAATCTAATAATACTTTACCCTAGAAATTTGCTAGCAATGAATTTGTCTTCAACCACATTTGCTTTTTTTTTTTAACCCGTATTTGCATCAAATAACTTAGGATAGATCTTCATGTTTTACCTCATTCAGATCAATTCCATAGTAATCATTTTTATTTAATCGAACATAATCTTCAAACTTTTCTCCTAAATTGTCAGATGCCTAAAACTCAAATTGAGATTTGGATTTGGGCATGATATATAACTATATACGTACATACATATATATATCTTCATCTATCTTTCATTCTTTCTTTTTTTTTTTTTCGTTAGATTAAGATCCTCTCCATTTTGTGAGGAAATTGAAAATGTCATGTTCCTTGAATTTCAACCATTCGCTTTTACAAAAGTCTCAGCCATGACATATAAATTGCCACCTACCAACCCCTTACTTATTTTATTGTTTATTACTTAATTTCCTTGCTTCTCATATTTCATAAGGAGCAAAAACCAAACTCTTATGTCGGGAGGAGTAGGGTTGCTCAAGTTCAACTCATCCGACAAAAACTGACTACCTCCAACCAAAAGTGGTCAGTCAATAGCGGTTCTTTGTGAGTCAGCGGTCAGAATCGAAGGAAAATAAAAGGAGTTTCATTAGATCGGTTGGCTTTTGGTTTAACAATGCATAAATCGTATAGGACCAAACCAAGCCAACAAATAATGAGCACAACGTCATTTTCTGTAATGGTGGTGGCAAGCGTTTTGGACTTGACAAAGGCAAACCGGACAGAGATGCATGCAACCATCAGTTCCTCAATTTCTTCCCTTTGTTGTATTTCACTCTAACCCTAGCAAAGCAGCATATTAGCTTTGCCAGCCAATTCTACCCCACCAACCACTCATCGGTGCCAAAACTAACTTCTGATACCATCCTCTGCTCAGTATTATGTGCCCCACCAGCCACTCACATACAAATATATTATGTGCTGAAAGTTGTTCAGTATTGCTCACTGTAAGTTTTACTGTTTATCCTTTACTTATAATACAAAATTTCACACTTTTAACTTGAGTCATTGGTGAATGTCAACTGGGTCCATTTCAATTGGAAAAAACATGAAATTCAAAGGGTTGGCAATCGTCGGAACTCATTGTAATCCAATCGATTGCTTTATTTGCAGTTTTGGTTAATTGGCAACACTCAATTGGGTTTTTTCAATTAACACTGAGTAAATAATTTTGATTCACGATTGGGTGGCTTTTTTACTCTTAACCGATTATAATCGATCGGTGAGCAGTCCTAGGGAGGAGGACGGTACCATTTCAAGTAATCAAGAGTGTGTTTGGTTTTTATTTTTAAAAATAAAAGAACAAAGGAATCTGCTTGTTTAAATGTTTTCTTTTTTGTTTTTAAAAACTGTTTCCAAAACATGTATTTTAAAAACAAGAACAACTTTAAGTTATTTTTGTTTTTCTATTTCCAAAACATACTTTATTAATGGTATTACTATAATTTAAGACTATTTTTAGAATAACTTATTAAACACTTTCTTTTTCTCATTGTTTTAAAAACGAATTTTGAAACCTATTTTCAAAAGCAATTTTAAAAACAAAAAACAGAAAACACAAACAAACACACCCCAAATATTTTTGTTCTTTAACACCGAAAACTTGTGAGTTTTCTCCTTAGGCGATCTGATTTGGATATTTTAATTTGAAACTATCATGATAACATTTAAGATTTTACATTTCCCCCCTATTTTAGTATCTTCTCCTTCATCATGAGGGGAAAAAATTATTGAGGACTAACACATTCATTTCCTAACATACTCTCATATTCCTTCTAATTTGAGGTTCCCATCACCATCTTCTCTAAATCTTCGCCTTCCCCTTAGGTGTATCTTATTCCACTTTCCAAATCACTGCTGAGTTCTCAGACATGATTGCTGGAGCCAAACATCTTCAATTTCCTTCTTGGCACGCTGCATCACTGCCAAGTACAACTACTCTCCCATTTATAGCAAAATACCAAAATCGATTACACAAAAAATTGATAATAAAGATAAATTTAGCTTTGAAAAAGAGATTTTTTATTTTTATTTTTTTTCATGTAGATGCGAAATAATCACATTAGGTGAAAGAAATATTTGAAGACAAATTGATATGAATGGGTTTGCTGAGATGAAATAAAGAAAATAGATGAAGAAAGTAGTTCTTGTTTTAGAGAAACAAAGAAGGCAATTTTATTGTTGCAAGGAAGGAGACGAGTTTGGAAAAAGAAAAATAAGCAAAAAAAATTTGTAAAATGGTATGTTGAGGTGGCAATCTATATATTACATATCATGGATGAGAGTTTTATAAGAACGCACGAGTGAGACTTAAGGAACATGACATTTCAATTTCTTTGTGAAATGGAGCGGATCTTCATCCTCTTTGTTTAGATGGATCACCAACTTGAACGTTAATCCTTTGCTTGGCAGAAGAGAATGGGGAAAAGGAAAAAAAATGAAAAGAAAAAAATTAAAAAAAAATTATTTTTTGCATTTAGATGAATAAAAATTAAGTAGAAAGGCAGGAAAAAGAAAATATCTTTTGTTTATTTAGATAAAAGAATTAAAAAAATTAAAATTAATTAGATGATAATTTCCTCCTCAAATCAAGGCAAAGGCTAGACTCGCCAGAGGCATCCTTTGAAAACAATTTTCCTAAGTTTTTGAGGGCGGTTTTGAAAAAATTGATACCTTTCGTGTTTTTTCCCCCCATTTCACGGCATCTTTGCCGAGAAACCCATGTGGTGGGTCCCATGAATTCTTTTTTTTTTGAAAAAGAAAAAAACTCATTCTCTATTCTTCTGATTTTTCATTTAGCATCCAAGCATAGAAAATGGAATATCTTATCTCAACACTCTTCTTCTTGTTCTTCTTTAATTTTCTTTCCTTCAATTCCTTCAATTCTCCACACAAATAAGCATGGGATAAAGAATTAATAGATCGCAATTTATTTCCTAAATTTTAGACTAAATATATACTTTTCTTCTATATGTTTAAAAATGACTTCCCATCCCTTATTTTTGGTGATATTATTTCAAAACCCTACATATAACTAATACTATATTAAAAAAAATTGTTTCTTGCCCTTTAAGAAAATTTTGTTTTCACTGTGATACATAAATAGGCATTCTTGCCTTCCTTCCAACTCATTTAAGGAAGAAAAATAAAGCAAGGAATTGAAAATAGAAAGAGAATCGAAGAACGAAGAGAGAACGTATGGGACGGATTGCGTTCGAGATTGTCAAGCAATTATGTAAGCATCATCAAATAAGAAAGTGTCTTTACACCCTGGAGAAAGAGTATTCAGAGAGAGGTACATAGCCAAGAGAATACATTTAAAACCACATTACTTTGTATTTATTTTTCCTCACATATTTATGTAGGATTCAGAATTTTGAACTCACAATAAAAAGATTCAAATGAAAGATAAATATTAAGGATATGGAAATAGTATCATTCTAGTTAGTAAATGCTAGTGCAGTTCTGGAGTCACTTTAAGTTCTCAAATTGGAGAAATTTAATTTTTTAAATGATTTTATGCCTTTAAGAAAATATTATAAAAAAATAAATTTTATAACATTTTTGTTAAAGTCTTTTTTTTCTCCCTTACAAACACTGGAGGAAAATGAACTTGAAGAAACTCAAGGTTGATATATGAAACCTAAACCCTAAACTCATCTCTATCAATGTTAATTGTATAAATTTTTTTAATTTATAAGTCTTTATAATTTTTAAAAGGGTAAATCACGTCAATTTCTTCTAAAATTTAATCTAATTACACTTAAACTCTTTTAATTTTGAAAAAAACACATTGACATCCTTACTTTTATAAACAAAATTGCAACAACCTCCCCATTAAATACTTCACATTCTGTTAGGTTTGTTGTGGGTCTCACTGCTATTTGTGGACCGTCATTGTCTGTAATATATTTGAGAACTAATTTGCATTTCATTAAAGAAATAAAACTTAGTTAATACCCCTCTTAAAATCGAAAGTAAATAAAATTAATTATTTCATATTTTTTGAAAATAATTTAATTACTGATATTTTAATTATTTTAACTAATTATTTATATTAAATATTAAATAGTTATATTACTTGGTTTTGTTATAGAAATTTGAGTGTAAAATTTTATTAAGTATTGTTAATTTTTTATTTGATTAGATTTTAAAAATTAATAATTATACTTACCAAAAAAAATAATAGTTGTGTATTTTCAACACGTTACTCATTTAATGTGCCTTAGATAAATTACAATGCTAATAATGTAATTCTTTTGAATGGAAAATAAATTATTTATTATTATTTTGAATGCTTGAAATTTATTTATTCTAAATATTAAATAATTTATTTTATAACAAAAATCTTTGTCCTAAGTTTCATTGAATATTTTTTGAAATTTAATTTAATTAAACTTTAGAATTTATAAGGATATATTTATACTCAATTTCATTACAAAGTATATTTAATGTGCCTTAGTTGAAGCTTAGTTTTAATTTTAAAAAATCATAAAAATTATAGTTAATAATTGCATTTAATTTGTGTGAATTACACATATTTCCAGTCTTAGTTTATTGTGAATTAAATACACGTTTGTTAACTAATTTTTTCTCATATATTTAGAACTCTATTTTTATTGTTTTACACTAAAGATTTTTTAATTAATTTTATTATGGCTAAGTGAACTTTAGTTTTAATAAAAGAATGTCAAATTACTTCAGCCACCTTTGAGGTTAGGAGTGGACATGAAAAAAAATAAAAAAAGGAAACAATACATGAATTGTAAAATAGTAAGAGTTAAAATTAGATTACGTAGTAAATTAATTCAATCAAATACAATTTTTAACTTATTTAAAATATATTTATAATAAAAAATATATTCTTATTTTACATTTATACTAAACAATGGTACTTGAACTAATAAGAGTGAATAAGAGAAGGAAAGAAAAACTTGCAATATAATAGATAAAAGGAAGCAAAATAATGCAATAGATATAAAGTCATATACAAATGTAGTAAATTGATTTAATTAAATAAAAATTTTAACATATTTAAAATATTTTTATAATAAAAAATATATTATTATATAGAGACACACACACACTAACTACTTAGTTGTATTTGAACTATAAATAACAAAAATGGATAAGAACCAAAAAGAAAAAGAAAAATAGGCAATGAATTTTATAAAAGAAAAAGAAACAATGCACAACCCATAAATTACTAATAGAATTTCAATTAATGCATGCTTAATTTGAAATATAACACTTGAAAATTGATATAATAATATTGATAAAATTTATATGAATAATTTTAATTTTAATTTTCAAATATTTTATTAGAAAATAAAACATATAATTTATTCATTTAATTAATATATTTTATTAAAGTTTTAATTTATTTAAAAATATATTAAAAATAAAATGTATTGTTAACTTGGCCCCTCTTTAAATGATTAAGTTTTGATAATGTCATATGACATTTTGAAATTACACTTTTATGTGAAAGATTTTATCAAATAGCTTGGGAATTTATGTTAAAGAAGAATGAAGTTTTTAAGAAATTGGTTTGAAAATTTTGTAAAAGTTATTCAAGAATTATGATAATGATGAACTTCTTGAAGCAATTGGAGCTTTTGGATATAAAGGAATTTGGAAATTAGCTTAGGATTTTAGGCAAATTAAATGTATGTGATTAATTTTAAAGTATTATAGGTCAAATGATTCCAAAACATTGATAAATTAGGTATTTTGTGCCCAAAGTTCTTTTTAAATCCAAAAGGATAAAAAATGTTTTCAAAATAGATGGTATTTGGTATTAAAACTTATTTTAAACCAAAATAGATTTGGACAAAAGGAAGTTCTTTTAAAAAATTCTTCAAAAACTAAGTTTTGTTTGAAAAATACTACTTCCCCTACTTACACTTGTATATATAAGCAAGTTTATATTCCAAAGGCAAATGCGTTGGATCATACTTAAGTACATTGATCCAAAAATGAATGCTTTGGACCATACTTGAGTATATAAACAAGTATAGAAATCTAGAAGCAAACTCTTTGGACCATACTTAAGCATATAAGTGAGTATGGTTTTCTAAAGCCTCATTAGTAGCTGGATACTCAAATATATACTTAAGGATTATTCAAAATTTTTAATTCTTGGTGTTTACTTGAGTATTTACAAGATTTTTTTCACATTTTGCTAGCTATAAGTATGGAATGGTTCCTATCTAATTCCAACACATATATAAATGTTTTAACCCTATTTTTAAAGTATGAGGAGGCATAGAAACTCTAGTTTCATTAAAGCTCTCATTTTGCTTTCATCCTTGCATTATTACTTCAAACATTTGAGCCATTCTTTTGAGATTAAATCATTCTAATTCTTTCAATTTATATTTGTACAAATGATACACTAAATACTTGTTTATTTTATCTCATATTTCTAGGTCTTTGTATTGGATGACGAATCTTGATTGATTCTACAGTGTGTGATAGCTCTAGGAAGTGATTCTATATAAGGATAATACAAGGGCATTGTATTAATGTAAAACTATTGTAAGACTTCTTAAGTGCCATTAACCTTAAATAATTTAATGTACTCATTATGGAATTAAAGTAAATTTAACTCCAAAGAGTGGACGTAGATAGGAAGCCATTATTTTTCTTAATGGAACCACTAAATATTGTTTGTAATTCTCTCAACTTTATCTCACTTTAATTTTTTGCATTTATACTATCTCTCTCACATCTTTTAGTATTACTATTTAAGTATTAATGCATAAGGTATGAATGTTGGATAATATAACATTTATGAGTTGAATTCTTTACATCCAAATTTTAAGTGTTGATTCCTCTATTTTATACAAAATGCTCTATTTTTACTGAGAAATTTTTTAGAAAACCCCAATTCACTATCTCTTGATATATCCATCCTTTACAATTGGTATCTAAGCTAGGTCTTTTATTTTTAGGCTTAATAGCCTGAAGAGGGTCTAATGGATGCAAATAGGTTCAATTTTTTTACTCAAATGTCCACCCTTAAATAAACCACCTAGTTTTAATGGCCAAAATTGCACTCTTTGAAAACAAAGGATGAAAGACTTCCTAGATGCAATGAACATTGAATTATGGAACTTTATTGTTAATGGTTATACTTTACTAACTAGTGTTACAAACAATATGCAAGTGAAAACTCTTAAAGAGAAATCAAATAAAATTGAAAAAATAAAACATGCACTTACTTGCAAAGTTAAGTGGATTGTAATTAATGCATTTTGTCATAGTGAATATGAAAGGATTTCCAATTGTACAACCACTAAAGAAGTATGGGATTCTTTAAAAGTTACACATGTTGGAACCTAACAAGTGATATCTTCTAAGGTTTATACACCTATATCATAATATGAATTGTTTAGAATACAAGAAGATGAATTGGTGAAAGATATGATTCAAATATTCACCTTCTTGCAAATTAACTAACTATTCTTAGAAGAACTTTTAATAACATTGAGCAAGTTCACAAGATATTGTGCTTAATAACCATATAAACTGGCAAGCCAAGATTACTACTATCAAGGAAGAAATCAAGATAAAAGTGTTTTCCCTTCAAGAATTATTTGGGAACTTTAAAGAACATGATATGGAGCTTAAAAGATTCATAAATTTTGTTGAAAATGATAAAAGGAGAAAGAACTTGGTTCTTAAAGCTAATCCCTCTAATGATGGTAAAGATGATGAATATGAAAACTAAAAAGAGGATAATGATAGCTCCTTAGAAAATGATTATGCTTTTCTCTCTAAGAAACATTGAAGGTTATTGAAACATGTAGAGTTTGGAAGAAAGAAGCATCAAGTACAAAATGTCAAAAAAATCTTCCAAACCAAAGCATAGAGGCTCTAGCTCTTCTATGTGCTATAAATGTAAGAAAGCTGGGCATATTAAGTATAGTCATCCTATTTGCTTGAAAAAGAAACTTCAAATGGAAAGAAAGGAAAACAATAATTCATCAAAGATAGCTTACTTGGAAACTTGGGAAAGGATGATAATGAATCAATTTGTTAAAAGGAGAAAGATGAAAAGGCACTACTTTGCTTAATGGCTATAGGAGATGATAATGTGATACATCTTACTAATTGTAATGATAATAAGGAAGAATTTCATGGTGTATTGATAGACTTATGTGAAGAATCATTAATAACTAATAAAAAATCCATTTTTCAAAGAAGATTATATCTACTTTGGAAGATGAAATTAAATCTTTAAAGCTTGAGAATGATGAGCTTTTGAAAGAAATTGAAAATCTGAAGCAAGTTCCTTAAGTATGCATTTCTTGTGAAATCTCAAGGAGAAGATCAATGATTTAAACAAAATTCTTGATAAGTTCACAAAAGTAAGGATACATTAGATACTTTGTTTGAAAATTAAAGGTGTTCCTCTAGGAAAGAAGGTATAGTTATTCTCCAAGTGAGAAATTTGATCATCGTTCACCAAGACATTTAAAATTTGATCTTCATCCACCAAGAAACTTCTTTGTTAAAGGAACCTTAAAATCTAGATCAAATATCACTTGTCACTATTGTACTAAAAGAGGTCATGTTATTTATGAATATGAAATTAGAAATAATGGTTGTGATGATATAAAGGTAAAATGGGTGCCAAAGAAGAAGAATAAAACTATCAAGACTAACCCTTTAGGACTCGAAACTATTTAGGTACCTCAAACAAGAAAGTAATTATATTTTTGTAAGTATGCATAATGTCCTAAAGTGAGATATAGTACTTAGATAGCTAATGCTTACACCATATGATTAGTGATAGATCAAAATTTTCTTCTTTCACTCTAAAAGAAATTGGTAATTTAGCATTTGGAGATAACTCTAAAGGAAAAGTAATCGGCATAGATAAGGTTAGTAAGGACCCTAATTCATGCATTGAAAATGTGCTACTTGTAAAGGGGTTTGAAACACAATCTCTTAAATATTAAACAATTATATGATAAGGGTAATGAGGTTACATTTGATAAAAATAAATGCATTATCAAAAATAAAGTAGATAATTAAATTAAGTTAGTTAGCAAAAGATATGGAAAAATTTACATGATAGACATTGATTGTGTCCCTCAATTAGATTCTAAATGCTTAATAAGTGTAAATGAAGAATCATAGTTATGTTATAAACATTTAGTATATAAAAGTATGGACTTGATAGGAAAACTTTCTAAAAATAACCTTGTTATAGGTTTTCTAAAAATTAAATATGAAAAAGGTAGGTTGTGTGATGCTTGCCTAAAAGAAAAATAAGTAAAATTATTGTTTAAACCTAAAAATATTATTTCTACATTTGGACTACTTTATTGGGCAATCAAAAACTAAAATCTTTGGTGGAAACTATTACATGCTTTTGGTTGTAGATGACTAATCTAGGTTCACTTGGATGTTGTTCCTTCCTTATAAGAGTGATGCCTTTCAAGATTTTGTTAAGCTTGCTAAGAACATTCAAAATGAAATAGGAACAAAAATTATAAGTCTAAGAAGTGATCATAGTGGAGAGTATGAAAATAATGATTTTACTAGTTTCTGTTATGAATATGGCATTAAGCATAACTTTTTATTTCTAAGAACTCCTTAACAAAATAGAGTTGTTGAGAGCAAAAAATAGAGTTCTTAAAGAAATGGTAAGAATAATGCTTAACAAATGTAATCTTCCTAAATCCTTTTTGATAGAAGTAATTGGCACTGCTTACTATATCATGAATAAAGCTCTAATTAGACCAATTTTAAAGAAAAGCCCCTGTAGCTTTATAAAGGAAAAAGGGCTAATATTCCCTATTTTCATATCATTGTTGCAAGTTTTTTGTACATGATAATGGAAAAGACAATCTTGAAAATTTTAATGTAAAAGCCAATGAAGCCATGTTTGTTGGATATTCTTCCATTAGTAATGCTTTTCAAGTTTATAGTAAGAAAACCTTAGTAATAGAAATATTCATTCATGTGGCATTTAATGAATCTTTTTCATTTATACATAAGTATAAAGATGATAACAAGGAAAGTGAAGATTGGTAGTGACAGGAAGATGGTAAAGAAGACAAGGAAGAGGTTGAGGAAGAGAAAGATGACAAGGAAGATGATGGTTCTACCAACATAGACATTTCAAGCATACTCGACACTCCCATCCCTTTACAATGAAAATCAAAGATTATAGAAAGCCACCTAACTAATCAAGTAATTAGTGATCTCATACAAAGGGTAACTTACCATAGTCTTAGGAATGTATATGGACATCTAGCCTTTCTATCTCAATTTAGGTCTAAAGACATTAATAACGCCCGTAATAATGATAGTTGGATCTTGGCCATATAAGAAGAAATAAATCAATTTGAAAGAAATGAAGTTTGGGACCTAAAGATCATTCTATCATAGGTACTAAATGGGTTTTTAGAAACAAATTAGATTAGAATGGTGTTGTTGTGAGAAACAAGGTCTAATTGGTTGCAAAGGGTAAAACCAAAAGGAATGCATTGATTTCGATGAAATATATGCATTGGTAGCTAGATTAGAAACTATAAGAATATTGTTAAAAATTTTGTACTCTATCAAATGGATGTCAAAAGTGTTTTATCAAATGGATATATTATGGAAGAAGTATATATTGAACAACCTTTGAGTTTTGAAAGTTATTTATTTCTTAATCACATTTGTAAGTTGAAAAAAGGCTTTATATTATCTCAAATAAACTCCTAGAGCTTGGTATGAGAAATTAAGAAAATTTCTTTTAAGCAAAATTTTTTCTAGAAGAATTGTTGATATAACTTTTTTTATAAAGCACAAAGGAAATGAAATTCTCTTAGTGTAAGTATATGTAGATGACATTATTTTTGGTTCCGCAAATGTTTCTTTATGCGAAGAGTTTGAGAATATTATGAAAGGAGAGTTTGCCATGTTGATGATGGGAAAGCTTAATTATTTCTTAGGCTTTAAATCAAATAATTAAAAGATAAAATTTTCATCAATCAAGCTAGGTGCATCAATAAGCTATTTAAGAAGTTTGATATGGAAAATTCCAAGCCATTACCTACTTCCATAAGTATATTAACAAAGCTAGACTAGAATAAGGGAGGTAAAAAAATTTGATATTACAATATATAGATGCATGATAGGTTCCTTAATTTATCTTATAGCTAGTAAACTTGACATCATGTTTAATGTGTACATGTGCACAAGGTTTCAAGAAAATTTAAAGGAATCACATTTGATTCCTATAAAATATATTTTAAGATATCTTGTGAGCACACCCTACTTTGGGTTGTGGCATTCTAAAGAAAAGAGTTATTCATTTGTAGATTATTTTGATGTCAACTTTGTGAGTAGCAAGACAAATAGAAAGAGTACAAGTAATGTATATTGATTCCTTACAATATAGCTTTATCTACCATGGAAGTAGAATACATAGTCATCAATAGTTGCTGCACTCAAATCCTTTGGATAAAGCAATAATTATCAGATTTTAGTTTAAAATCTAATCACATTCTTATTAAATGTGATAATATTAATGTCATTAATCTTCCTAAAAATCCTATTGTGCATTCTAGAACTAAACACATTGAAATTTGATACCATTTTATTAGAGATCATGTCCAAAAAAAGGAGATTATGCTTGATTTTGTCAAAACCAATGTTCAATTAGTTAATATTTTCCCTAAACTACTTAATAAGGAGAGGTTTTCCTTTATTGGGAAAAAGTTAAGTATGTTAAACTCCCTTAAGCATTGATATCTAACATGATGTAATTTCATCATTTTTAATATATGTTTTTTAGCCTTAATTTCAATTGATTCCATTTGATTATTTTACTAACTTTAGCATCGAAGGTATCCTTGAATTTTATTTTATATGTTTTTCATATGTTCAAAAGGGTACTGTTGATAAATCTATTAGCAAAAGGTATCTTAATGGTTAGTTTGCATAGTTCCCAAATGGTCATAGTTATTTTAAGCTAATTTTTTGCCTTCAAAGGATGATACTTGTATATTGAATCACTTATAAAGTGTGTTTTTGCTCTTTAAATGGCAATACTTGCTTGTATAATTCACTATTTAAGAAGGTATCAATTTGAGAGGTTGATACTCAAGTATTAATGCACTATTTTGGTGTGGTACCTGTACATATACATGATTATATTGGATTGGTTTACTCCTTGCCTTCCCCTAATCAAGTATATACTCAAGCATCACTTGAAAACTCCTATACATACTCATGTACATATGCGATTACGGCCACACTTATTTAAATTGCTATCTTGATTAGCAACCCTCATTTTCAAATTTCTAACTAATAAATATCTTGCTTTTCTTGATCCCAACTCCATAAATCTTCTCAAATCCATCAAATTTCGCTAAATTTTTTCATTTTTCATTGATTAAACATTAACTGAATCCTTTCTCTTCAACTTCCACTGATTGTTTTCTTCAAAAACCTCAATAATAAAAAAAAACCTAAAATTTTAATGAAAAACTCTAATGAAATTTTCTTAGAAATTTCTAAATTTTGACTTTCTCTATAATTCTTTTTCACATTGCTCATCCTTTTCAATCCTTATCAAACCTTAACTATCTAAGACACATTGCTCCATTTTCCTCCTTATCTTCTAAACTAAAATTGGTTCACACAAAAAATGTTACCATGGATAAAAAACATCAATCTAAAAGGAAGCATGTAGAAGCTAGGACTTCATCTAGGGCACAATAAGCTTCAATTGAAATTGTTGAAAGGAAGTATTTCATTAAGAAGCCAAATAGGTTTAAGAATTACAAAAGATTATTGAATGTTAGAATTAAGCTAATTATATGTTGGAGTAAAAATTTTATTATGAATGAAGAATTGGGAATTCATAAGGTGCTAAATAATCTGAATTTTCCTGATTTTGCATGCTTCAAGTGTGTTAAGTACTATCCCACTTTAATGAAATTATTTTATGCTAATTGACAAAAAGAAAAGATTAGTAAAAAAATAAAGATTTAAAGTGATGTTAGAGGTTTAAGAGTTGAAATTAATTGCAAATTATTAATTGCAAGTTGTTAAATAAGTTGTTTAACTTGGATCCTAGACCATTTTGTAATAATAAAGATTTTATGGATGATTGTATTGGTAACGAAATTAGTGTAGATTTCTTCTTTCCAAACAAAAATCCTACTTATCAATAAAGGAGGCTTCAAACATCAAATTTATCTTTAGAGGATAGGATTTTTCACCGCCCTATTAAAAAGATTATTATAACAAAGAAAACAAATTACACTATCATTTATAATGATTAATGGTTTGTTATAAGGTGCATTAGCATAACATTGAGATCAATTTTTGAAATGCTCATCATAAATCACATGTTTAAGCATACTAAATCAAATTTTTTGCTATATGCTATAATCTTTAGTAAAATTTTCAAAAATGCAATTTAAAGGTGGAAAAAAAGGTCCTTTCTAAAGTAGTTAAGAAAATTTCTATTCTTGGTGCTCCTACATTTCATTTAATGAATATCTTTAACATCATAAATGGTATTTACAAAAAATAAGAAAAAAAAGTCAAGGAGGGAGTGTTGGAAATTAAGCTTTAATTACAAAGGTTAATTGGTTGGCTAAAAATATGCAAATTTAGAGAAGATAAATTAGCTCTTAACAACTTGGTTATGAGAACATTGCAATCAGTGCAAGACACCATGAATACTAGCCATTTTGGTCTTTTTGCAATCAATACTAATGATCTTAGTGGCGTTGGAGCAACTAGAGATGATACTATAGTTCATAGGGAGGAGACTCAAATGGAGAAGTGAGCATTAGCGATAATAAATTCCCTTAATCACTTTTTACCTCATTAAGACTTCAATGTATATTATATCATGTAACTCATTTTGGATTATATAATGACATTACATAGTTACTATTTTATATTTTGATTTTTGACATTTCTATTATGTTATGGTACTTTGCTAAAAATTAAGATGTGATTGTTGCAATTTTAACTTACTTTATATGATAATATGGTAAATTATGATGAATTATGCTATTT
The DNA here is from genome assembly GCA_020226215.1 of Sindora glabra. Lineage (NCBI taxonomy): Eukaryota > Viridiplantae > Streptophyta > Magnoliopsida > Fabales > Fabaceae > Sindora > Sindora glabra. Next base: position 66,318,007 of record CM035226.1, read on the forward strand.
ATACTATTGCTTGGTACCTTGTTTTTTAATGGTGAATTATAATGTTTATGTTAGCACTATATGCTATATTGATGTTGGCTGGTTTTAATTTATAAGTCTTTATTTTTAAAATAGATTTGATAATGTCAAATAGGGGAGAAATAGGAAGAATTTTGAATTTTTTAAAATTTAAATAATTCTATGTTCAATATATTTAAAATATGTTTGAACTAAGGGGGAGTTTGGAATTTTGCTTAAATTGATTAGCATTTTGAAACTACACTTTTATGTGAAAGATTTCATTAAATAGCTTAGAAATTTATGTTGAAAAAGAATGAAGTTTTTGAAGATTTTATGAAAGTTATTGAAGAATTATGAAGATGATGTAGTTTTTGAACAAATTAGAGCTTTTGGATGTAAAGGAATTTGAAGATTAATTTGGAATTCTAGGCAAATTAAATGTACATAATTAAAGTATTATGAGTCAAATTATTTCAAATTATTGATTAATTAGGTATTTTGTGCCCAAAGTTCTTTTTAAATCCAAAAGGATAAAAAATGTTTTCAAACTAGGTGATCTTTGGTGTTAAAACTTATTTTAAATCAAAATGGATTTGGATGAAGGAAAGTTCTTTTGAAAAATTCTTGAAAAACTAAGTATTGTTTGAAAAATATTACCTCCCCTACTTATACTTAGGTATATAATTGAGTATATGGTTTTAAAGGCAAATCTCTTGGATTATACTTGAGTATATATTTGAATATATTAATTTAGAGGTGAACCCTTTGGACTAAGCTTGAATGTGCAAGGGAGTATGAAGATTCAAAGGCAAACTCTTTAGACTATACTCAAGTATAAGCAAGTATGGTGTTCTAGAATCTTACTAGCATTTGGATATTTAAGTATTATTAAAAACTTTTTATTCTTGGCTTAGCATACATGAGTATCTATAGGCATGTTTTAAAATTTACCAACTGTAAGTGTGGAACGCTTCCTATCTAATTCCAACACATATATAAACATTTTAACCCTATTTTCTAAGTAAGAGGAAGAGTAAAAACCCTAGTTTCATCAGAGCTCTTGCTTGCTTTTATCTTTGCATTCTTGCTTCAAACATTATAGTCATTCTCTTAAGATTAAATCATTCTAGATCTTTCAAGTTGTCTTTGTGCAAAGAGTATGCTAAATACTTGTTCATTTCATCTCAATTTTTTGGTTTTTTTTTATTAGGTGAGGAATTCCAATAAATTCTATAATGTGCAATAACTCTAAGGAATGATTCTTGTGCGAGGATAACACAAAAGAAGGTTGTATTAATTCAAGACTACTGTAAGGCTTCTTAAAAATCATTAACCTTAAGGGATTTAATGCATTAATTATGGAGTCAAAGGATATTCGACTCCAAAGAGTTGATGTATATAGGAAGCAATTGTTCTTATTAGTAGAACTACTATACACTATTTGCAATTTTCTTAACCCTATCTCTTCTTAATTTTATGTATTTATATTGTCTCTTTTAGATATTTAAATATTAATGCATAAGATATGAATGTTGGATGATAAAACATTTGTGAGTTGAATTCTTTGCATTCAAATTTCAAATGTTGACTCCTTTGTTTTTATACAAAATGCTCTATTTTTATTAAGAATTTTTTTAAAAAAATCCTAATTCACTCTCCTTTTCGTATATTTATGCTTTCCATATATCATATAATATTTATATTATTTAGTAATATTAGTGTTTATTTCATAAATTACATATAAAAAAATAAAAATGTGTGATTAAGCAAATAAAAAAATAATATGTTAGCTATAAAGTAATGAAAATTAAAATTAAAATATATAATTAATTGACTTGATTAAATTAAAAGTTTAACTTTTTTAAAATATATTTTTAATAATAAAAATGAATAGGAAAGATAAAATTCAAATAATAGCTATTGGCATTGTGTTCTTATAAAATCATCTTTTTATTATTTAAGTTAATGCCATTTGATTTTGTTATTGATAAGGTATTAGTATAATTTTAAAAATTGAAAGAATTTAAATGTAATTAAATTAAATTTTACAAAATGACGGGAATTTATGCTTTATTTGTTTTCCATTTTTAAAAATAGTTTTATTTTTTTATTTTTAAAAATAAGAAAATCTACTTGGCAATGTATTTTTAAAATTTATTTCTAAAGATTATTCTCTAAATATATAATTTAAAAATAGAAAAATACAAATAACTTTTAATTTTTTTTGAATTCGTTTTCTAGTTCTAGATATCAATTTTGTAATTAAATAAAATATTTCTTCATTTATAATATTAATTATCCCCTAATTTTAATATTTTAATTTAAAAATAATTTTTAAAAATATAAAAATAAAAATATATCTAAATACACATTTTTTAAACTTTGCTCACTCTTTGTGGCATATGGGCAATGGTAGCACATGAACTCCACTTTCCTAAATCAATGAAAAGATTAGCCTACATTTCAAACACTTTGAAATCATTTCTTCTAATTATGATTTTATAAATCTAATCTAAATTTAAATATTTATTAAGGAGAGTACATCATTTCCTAGAAATTTTACATGCAAAACTCTCATGAGAGTGCTTTATAATGTAGGGGCCATGGATATAATGGCCCCACTGTTAATAGGTAATATAAGATTATTATAGCGTAAAATATGGATAAATAATTTTGATATAAACTTGGGATTATGCTAAATGGCTTAAATCATTTCTTTTCCAATTTATTAAAAAATTTTAATTTAATTTATACTATTATTTAGCTTAATTCCATAAATAAAGTTAGGTATGTCATAATCAAAAAATCTTTTCTAAGTCTGAGGCACCTCCTTTGGAAGGTTACATAAAATATGCATTATTTGAAAAATAAAAATCTTGATAATTTTTTCTCTTGTAATTTTACATTAAAGAGTAATTTTTAATAAATTTTTGGAAGTCTAAAATGATCATTTTAAGAAACCATTATTTTTAAAAATTTTCAAAATTTAACATTTTGAACTAGAAACTAAAATTTAGATTTTTATTCTTTGAAGTTTTAATTTTTTTTATATTTTTTTTAATCCAAATGGAAGGTATTTCCTTATTCCTATTTGTCATTTTATTCTCCATTTATATAAGACATAAATGTAAATAAGGTGCAAAAAACCTAGAAACTGTGTGACCAAACTTAGACCCAGCCTAATAACAAGGTAGAAAACCTATGACCCATTTGACTAGACCCAATAATAAAGCAAAGGACTCGTGACCTAAAATAGAATTTTTTTTTTTACCTAAAACCAGAAACACAGAGACATTGAAATCCTCTCTTTCTTGGCTTCATTTTTCTTTTTCTTCCTCTTCCACTTCTAAATACACAAGACAACTCCCTTTCTTCATGTTTCCACATATTTTCTTCCACTTTCTCCTTATTTCTCGCTATTATTTCTATTATTTCAATATTTTTGAGGTTTTAGAGATTCTGAAACTTTTCTTATTGATCTGCTATTTTTGTTCTTTCTTTTGCTTAATAAGGTAATTCTCAAGCTTCATTTTCTTATTTAGAAGTTAGATTGACTTAGACTAATTAGTGGATAACAAAGATTAACTTGATATTAAGTTATGCTCATAATAGGAAATTTGGGATTTTTGTAATAGAAAACTCAATGTTGTATTTGGCTGTTGACTGGTGTTTGAATTGTTGTTTGATTACTTATACTAGGTCAAGGAAAGCTTCCTAGTGGCACTAGTAGTTCATTAAATAAGGAGAAGTTAAACTCGAGCATATTGCCTATTTGTGAGTAGATAATGTGTATTTACATATTTTTATATATTTTCAACCTTATATATTCTTTTGAATAATTAATTTTATTTATTTATTTATTATTATTTTCTATGCATTTTAATTTTATATATATATATATATATATATATACATACATATATATATATATATATATATATATATATATATATATATATATATATGTTAGAGTACTAGATACTTTAGGGACAAGCATATTAAAAATTTTCTTTGAGTTATAGTAATACAAAATGATATTAGAATGACACCACAATGAGGAAATTGAATTATGTAATTTATTTTGAAATGGCATATTATTGAAATCTTATTATATAATATTTTTTTGAAAAGTTATTGTAGATGAAGTGATAATATATCAAATTTTCATATATGTTTGTAAAATTGATTTTTGATGAGTTTGGAATGATTTGATATTGGAAATGTTGATTATCATGGTTGAAAGCCTTGATAAGCTACTTATAGTTGAAAGGAATATGAATTGAGATTGATTTAAATTATTGATATATGAAACTATTTATTTCCAATAATTTTCTTATATAATTGCTGCTTATATTTATATATGGTGTTTTACTATTTTTATAAACTTGCTTTGGAAGAAGGCTAGTTAAAAATTATAGCTAACGTAAGTGATGACATTAGCCTTGGTATAACTTGATTCAAACCTTAGTTAGCAAAGGAATTGTTAACCCTGTGTGTCGACCAACACATGTGGATTGGTTTATGGTAGTTTGATAGGTTGCCTTAGAACTAAGAGTTCTTTTGAGATTGTTATTTCATGAGTAAAATGCTCATATTTGTTAATCATATCTAGAAATCTCTCACTCCAAAAGTGTAATTTTAATGATTTACATGTTTTAAAATTGATTAACTTTGATTTTGATTACTTATTTATCATGAATATATTATATTGAAATTTTTACCATGAATCTATGTTCATGATGATTTCCTATACTATGATTAAAAAATCTACTATCTACCTTTTAGCTTGAAACTTATATTTTAGTATTCTACTTTTAATGAATATTCCAATTGTTATTTTATTAAATATGATTGTATAACTCTTATTATATCTTTTTATATTGAAAAGCTATTTAATTGTTTCTAAGGAAAAACTCGTGCCATGTCTTGTCTTATTTCCATTGAAAATTCATATTATCTATTTACGGAGTCAATGACTCACACTTTTTGTTATAATATTTTTTAGATAAGGATTCGGCTTTGGATTCATCATTTACAATTTCTTAGAGAGAGATAAGTATTCTTTTGTAGTAAGCCACACACTTTATTTATCTGGGCTTGATGTAAAACTTTTGCATATTTTTTTAAAATTGTAAAATTTTGAATACTCTTAGATGTGTTCTATTAAATTCACGGGGCAAGGCATGCTCTTATTGATTTACATATATGTGTTTCGTTATAATTGTGAAGTATTGTCCGAATGTAAAATAATATAGATATTTTGTTAATATATGGATTAACAGGTGAATGTTGAAAAATAAAAAAATTTGTGTGGAACTATATACATGTGAAAAATTAATGAATGTATAATGGTTATATGCTCTCTTAAGTTTAAAATAGATTACAAATTATCCTATGATGTTTTAGGTTAGCATGGTTTATATAGTTATATCATTGCCTTAAGGTCATGCGCCGATCATAATTCCTAATTTTTGTTCGTGACAATGGATGCCCTTGCCCCTTCATGCGTCCTCCCCTTCACAAGCAGTAAAAAAAGACGCTGTAGGTCCAATTCTTCAAGCTGGCTCCATTACCCATCGTTTGGTAGAAGAGAAGTAAAGGAAGAAAGAGATTTTAAAAAAATAAAAAAGAGGATATTTTCATCGCTTTAGATGTAAAAGAGAAAATATGAAAGATAAAAAGTAGAATAGGAATTAGGCATGGGTTCACAGCTCTTTTGCTCCCTCTGCGTGCCCAGGGCAATTAGCGGAGAAAAGTCAATCCACTCCACAGCATGCATACGCTCAAATTTAGCGTATATTTATTTTTTATTTTTAAAAATAAGAGAAAATTACTCTGACATCCTTTCTAATTTTTAAAATTTATATAAATATCCCCTCTATTTTTAAAATAAATAAATAAAAATACACATACTTGTTTCAAAGTTTTAAAAACTTATATAAAGCTTCCCTCCAGTTTTAAAAATAGAAGGGAGATTTATGTAAGTTTTTAAAACTTTGACAAAAGTCTGTGTATTTTTATTTATTTATTTTGAAAATAGAGGGTAGGTCTGTGTAAATTTTTAATACTTCAGGGGAGGACAGAGTATTTTTCTATAAAAATAAACAAATTTATTTGTTAACATTCAAAATCAATTTTTAAAAATTATTTTCTAAATATATAATTTAAGAATAAAAAATATAAATAATTTTTAATTATTTTTTGAACTTATTTTTTATTTTAAATATTAATTTTATAATTAAATAAAATATTTTCTTATTTACAATGTCAACTATCCTCTAATTTTAGTTTTGCTTTAATCCAAAAATAATTTTTAAAAATAAAAAAAATTTTGAAAATAATTTTTAAAAACATAAAAACAATAACATATCCAAACACACTTTTAGAGTTTGTTTGTTTGTTTGTTTTTTATTTTCAAAAATAGAAGAATTTATTTATTAATTTATTTTTAGAATTTATTTTTAAAAATTATTTTTTAAATATGTAATTTAAAAATAAAAATAATTTTTATTTATTTTTTAAACTTATTTTTCTTATTTTAAATATCAATTTTATAATTGAATGAAATATTTTCTTATTTACAATACCAATCACTTTTTATTTTATATTATTCTCTAATTCAAAAATAATTTTAAGAATAAAAAATAATTTTTAAAAATACTTTTCCAGAATAATTTTTTTTTAAAATAAAAACAAATTCAAATACAACCTTACCTTCTTTTCCTGCACTCTCAACCTTACCCATTCTGCAATTTTTCTTAGAAAATGAAATGTTACTTGTTTCTCAACGGCACACAAAAATTTTATTTATCTTTGATTTCATTTACGACAGTCTATAGTATAATAAAATATAATAATATAATACAAGATTATTATATAATATAATCTAATATTACATCGGTTGGATAATATATTATATTATTTTTACTTTGTTGCTATAATATAAGATGTAGGTTTATATAAATAGTTTAAATTTAATACATTATTAATATTAAGTATTTTAAATTATTAGTGAAATAATGTATAATTAAAAAATAATAATTAAAATTTTTTATTAATAAAATTATTTTTAATAATTTTATTAATATAATAATACAGAAATGATTAATAATATAAAACTAGTTGATATTAATAATAAATTAAATTTAAATTTTTATACATAATTATTTTATTTTTATTTGTGATCATACTGTACAGAATATATAAATTCAGAAATAGTTAATTTAATTAAAATACCATTATATAATAAAAATTAATAAAATTATTTTAAATAAATTAAAAGTATATAATTGGTGCAAAATATTTCTAATAAAGTTATCGTACGTCCCCGGAATCCTATGTGAACATAGCGCTGCTTTTGTGCTGTGCATCGAAGAAAGTCGTGAAGGCAGATTCATCATCATCATGGTAGCAGATATTGTTGGTACCGGGTACCTTATCTTCTCGTACACTTCTTTATCGTACGTACTTCATCCAGTATTGGCACGTGAACTTGTACGGTGAAAATCTCCACCGGTCGTCTTACCTAATTTCGGAATATGCTTCAATACTAATATAAGTTCGGATTCGAGATATGAATTAAATAGACTTTTAATTTATGTGAAAAATTTAGTCGATACGTTATATTAAAAATGCGGCATGTATAAAAATATTATTCAATTCATTCTGTTATATATTATATAAAAATTTATCTTATCCCTGTGATTATAAAAAATAAAAGATAATTTTTCATCATTAATAATATTAAATATGAAATATAAGAAAATTATAATTAATAAATTCATACAACTTAAAAATAAATTGAATTCAATTCTAAATTCATAATTTTTTTTTAAAAAATAACAAAAATAAATTGAAATGGAAGAAAGTATAAATATACATATTACATCAAAATTAAAATTTAAAGTAAATAAATAATAAGGAGATTTCATTCAAATAAAAATTAAATTACTAATAATTATGTTTGTTGTACTTTTTTGCAAAATTTTAATTTTTTTTAAATGAAAGAATTCGCTCCTTATGGCATGTGATTCACAAATATTATTGGTAGGCGTAATTTGATTAAGAGTAATGTATATGAATTTTTTAATCAAATTAATTTTTTCAATTTTTCATTTCAATAGTTCCGACTTCAATCGATTCAAATATTAAAATTGACTTTAACTGTTAAAGTTGAATTTTGGTGTCTTTTGGTGATTGATATCGGTTTAAACATATTAATTTTTTTAAAAACCATTTTTATTTCAATCATTCAACTTATTCATGTTTAAGTTTTATATTTTTTTATAATATAGAAATTTAACTATTTTGTATCAGAATATTATTAGCAGTTATCATGTACAACTATTGAATTATCAATACATAAAAATATTATATATGATTTATAAATTTAAAATTTTTATATTTATCATAGAGTCTAAATATTAATTAGGTGTCTGATATTTACATCAATTACCTCTAAATACGTGTGCAAGCGAGAAACGAGCTCGTGTTCGAAAGGAGGGAAATTAGATTCAACGGGCCATCCAAGCTTGTCCTGACTGACGTGCAGGTTGAAATGGTTGTGATATGCACTGGGTAGCTCCACATCTCAGGATAATTAAATTCAATGTTGATGTCGCATGGAGAAGTGGGGAAGCTGCTCTAGCCTTCATTGCTTGAGATGCATATGCTGAGATCTGGGGTATATGCCATATGGCTCCATAGGAATGAATGGGCTGAAGCAAAGGTCCTTATGAAAGCATGCTTTCTAGTAAGAGCTATGGCTGCTCAACTGGTGATTCTTGAATTCGATTGCAAAAAGATAATTGATTCTTTGTTAGGGTGAACCATGGCGGATTGCAAATATGATTGAAGAGATTAAGGATGTCTTAGAAATCATTTCATTGAGGTTGTGTGAATTTACCGTGAATGTAATCGTATTGCTCATTAGTATGCTCAGTGGATTAGCAAGAACATGGGAAATGGTTAAATGTTTAAAGCATTTTAACGAGTATTCCTCCCTTAATTGAAGCTATATGTACTCATGAAAAGTAATTTGCTCCTATTTGAATGAATCCAAGTTTACCAGGAAATATATAAGTAAATATATTTATATAATATAGAAATACAACATTAAAATAAAATTTAACTTGTAATCATTACAAATACATGATTATTATTAAATCTGTAATTATATTATGTAATTTTTTATCACTAAAAAATAATATAATAGTAAAACATAACAAATTATTGAAATTTTTTAAATTATGGAAAAAGAATATCTTAAATAAGTTCGATAAGAAATGATTAAGGAAATTCAAAATTTTCTTAATTATAAATTATTTTTTAAAAAAATTTTACTTATTACAAATTGACTTTAAATTTTAAATCACTTTTAACTACTTAATTTCAACTTAATTTTATCGAATTTTTGCAACCTGAAATTTTTACCCCAACCCTAACAAATATATCATATTTTAATTCGTGTAAACCAATTCGTTATTTTCAGGAATCACCCATAAATCCGTAACACCCACCTTCCCCCAAAAGCAAACCCTCGAACTTGAGTGAAAAATAGATCTATTTTGGTAATTATAATAGATTGGTTTATTTCAAGATTTGGATTTGATATCCCACTTGCTCCGAAGAATACTTACAAATCGTTTAAAACTTTGTAACCACCACTGGCACATGTAGGATTCGAATCTCACGTGATTTTTACAGGATAGAGTGTCAAAGGCGCATTAATATAATTTTTTAAGTTACTTTATCCACTCCCAAAATTATAATTAATTACACTGCACTCTCCTTTATTTGAATAATATTATAAATCTGCCTTATTCTATTAAATTTTTTGTACTCTCTTCTCGGGAGACTAACATCCCGTTAATCAACTTAATAGAACAATGAGTTAACCATTTTTTAATATCTTCTCAAAGTTAAAAAATGATTTTGCCTTTATCCCTAATATTATAATAAATGACTAAATCTATTAATATAATACTAAAAAGAATATTATTAGGTTTTATTTTTAAACAAATTGATATTATATTATAATAATTCTATTTTATTCTACCTGAGTTAATTAAGAGTAAAAAAAAAAGACATTATATTATTTAAAATTAACACATTATATTATTTCATTTACAAATTTCAATGATGAATTTTTAGTTAATTAAAACATTTCAATTACAAAAAAAAAATTAGTTACAATTATGGAGTTTTATTATGTTCTTTTTTTTAATTAGTTAAAATATTTCAAGTTGAGAGAAAAAAGAAATAAAACAAATAATTAAAACATATAATTACATTAATACTAATTTCAATTAGGATATACTTTGCTTACATATATTCTCTAAAAATAGAATTACATTAATGTTAACGACAACTAAAATATATATTTTTTACATAAACTCACTCCCTAAAATTTTACTGCATCAACATTATAGCAATAAATTGTGTTATAATTATTTTGTTTTAAGTATTCAAAACATGTCAAATCAAGATAAATCCATGAAAATAGTGTTACATTAATACTAATTTTATTTCAATTATATTGTAATTTCCTTCTATAAACATTCTAAAAATTTTATTGATATAACAAAAAATTAAATAATAAAAATTGAATCAATACTCACTAATACAAAATTGCTAATTTATATTAGGCATTTAATAAATTAGACATCGGTTTTGAACTGTCATTTTATCAAAAGTTATAATAAATATTTTGTAACATTGGGTACAAAATTGTTTTGAAAAACAAATATTGGTCAATTCCCATAACAAATAAACCATCATTGTGTCTTGTAAGTTGCATGACTTGATAACCAATTATAGCTAAACACATTGATTTTTAATAAAAAAAACTAATGTGAAATATTTGCCTAATATTTTTTTAAAATTGATTTTTGGCTTCTTGGCTAAAATATTTACAATTAAATTTGAATAAATTTAGCATTCCGCAAAAACTATGAATTTTGAGTTAAAAATTTTGAAATATCATAACTTCATATTTAGTTTTTTGTTTGGGGCAAATTTTTTATCAATTTTTTGTAACTTATAAAAAAATCCATTTGTAAAACCCCAAAGCTATTTTGCCTTTTTTGGAGTCATGAAAAATGACTATTTTCATGGACTTATTTCATTTTTTCTTCATTTGTAATTGTTGTTTAACCAATTTCTGTCTCTATTATAATATATTATTAAATATATAATAAACATTTAACATTCAAATGCAATCTCAAAAATTATACAAAGGAAAAATAAACAAAAATTTCTTAAAAAATATGCACAAAAAATTAACAAAATGACATCTCTTATGGTTTGAAATAGTAACCTAGAATGTAATCATTATTTAGTTGGTTTTGATCTCTGTTACAATATTTTATTAAACATATAATAAGCGTCTAACATTGATATATAACTTTAGAAGTTATACAAAAGGAAAATAATGAAAATCTCTTTTAAAAAATGCATAAAAAGCCCAAAAAAATAGAAAAGATGAAAATTTGATAAATAGAAGTAAAAAAGGCACCTCTTATAATTTGAACTAGTGACTTGAAATATTAAGACATTTGTTTTGCACTTGATGTTAGTTGAAGGAATATTAGTAGCTCATTAACATGTGGTAGATGATGAAGGACATCTAGGGTTCTATAAAGGGAAGATAGAGATGGGGATTGAGCTTGAAAAACAAATAAGAGAGTGGTGAGAGTAGTAATAAGGAAAAAAAATAAAATGTGCTTTATTTATAAAGCAAAAATATCACTACATTTAGGGTTCTTATCATACTTTTACAATACCTTTGGATTTGGATGTTGATTAATTCTAAAATTGACATATTAAGTTTTTTCATTTTCTTAACAATCTTGTAATGCCATAAATTTTAACATTAGTTTAGTAAAAAAATGACATCTTAAATTTTTTTCAATAATTTCAAAATTATCATTGCATTCAAATAGACATCAATTACATCTAAAACTAATGTCTTAAGTTTTCTTATTTTCCTAATAACCTTTAAATGTCATACATTATGATATTGGTTAAATTAAAAACTAACATATTAATTTTCTTAATAATTTTAAAAATGCCACTGTATCTAAATAAATATCAATTAATTCTAGAACTAGAACTAATGTATCAATTTTTCTCATTTTTTTAACAACCTTCATATGTTATACATTATAATGTTGGTTAGGTAAAAAATTGACCTTTTAGATTTTCTAATTATTTAAAAAATGTCATCACATTCAATAGATTTTGGTTAATTCTAAAACTAATGTCTTAAGTTTTCTCATTTTTCAGGCAATCTTTGAATGCCATACATTATGATATTGGTTAAATAAAAAACTAACATATTAAGTTTTTTAATAATTTTAAAAATGCCACTTATCTGAATAGATATCAATTAATTCCAGAACTAATGTATTAAGTTTTCTCATTTTTTTAACAACCTTCAAATGTTATATATTATAATGTTGGTTAAGTAAAAAATTGACCTTTTAGATTTTCTAATTATTTAAAAAATGTCATCACATTTAATAAATATTGATTAATTCTAAAACTAACATTTTAAGTTTTCTTGTTTTCTAGGCAATCTTTAAATGTAATACATTATAACATTGGTTAAGTAAAAAGTCATCATCTTGAGTTTTTTAATAATTTAAAAAATGACACTACATTTAAATCGATAATAGTTTTTTCCAACATCATTATCTTGAGTTTCTTCATTTTCTTGATAATTTTCAAATGTTGTGCATTATAATGTTAATTAACTAAAAAATTATTATCTTAAATTTCTCAAAATAGGCATTTGTTATATTTATTAATCATCATTTTATTAGTCCTAATAATTCCAAAAAAGTCATTGTGTCTATATAAATGTCCATTTTACCTTTTCCTGACATCTATCCACTAACATAGAATTATAATTCTATAGTAGTGACTGAACATATCACATATAAATAGTATGAAAGATTTTCAGTTTCCTAGTGGGAATACAACTTGTACTATAAGAAAATCTATATTTAGTTATGGATTTATGGATCAATTTTTCATTGGTAATTTAGATATTGGTGGCTGTCAAACTTAATCAAATTTAGAGATTATTAGTTTGATAAAAATTTTACACTATAAGATAAAAACTAGGTTGAATCCCTATTGATCCACTTAACACATCTTATCACAATAATTTACTAACTATGATTACATAGTTATTTGAGCCTCTTACAAACTAAAAGTAGAAGAGATAAATATAAATATAAGTGAAAATTAAGAATATAGTATATAGGAAACAAAATAAAACAATATGCAAGAATGCAAACAAAACTAATTGAGGGGATTCGAGTCAAAATTAAATAGAATACACTATTAGAAGTAAAATGCAGAAGTAACATAGAAAGACAATGTAGTCATGCAATTGATCCAAGGAATTGAGTACTTTTTAGTAGATTAATCATAGATTACAACATATTTAATAATTTCAACTAATTTTTTAGTTTATAATTATTTGGAATACTTATAATAATTTGCATATTCTATGGTAGATAATTATCTAAGATTTAATCAAATTAGATTAGCAAAATTAAGTGATCGCTATAATCTATAAAGCTAAACCCAAATTGATTTGAAAATAGAATTTAACTAAATTCAAGAATCAAACTAGAAATCTCTAATTTAATCATTCAACCCTCCATTTCGATAAGAAAAATGATGATTAACTAGCTAACATTTAACATAAAACCTGATAGGTATCATAAATTATATAAACAAACATATATTATACCAAATTAGACTCTTATTTATGTAATTCTAGAAAATTAGATAAGAGTATTAGAGAAAAAGAAAAATTAATTAGCAAAACTTAACATTACAGCTTAGGATTTCATAATTCAAATAGAAACAAGCCTCAAATTTCTTAAATCAATTAGAAAATTAGCCTTTTATAGTTGAAAAAAAAAAGAAACTTGAAGGAAAAAAAGAAAGCTGTTTAAAGTTGTATAGAATTATGTTCTTGCATTTAAAGGTAAAAACCTTTTATTTGATTTCCTTTAATACTAAACCTAATGAGCTAAGATAATATGCCTCCTAAGATTACAAAGAATGAGGCCTTGGTAATTTTGAAGGTTCAGAACCTAATTTATAATATAATACACTACAAGAGTTACTATAGTAAAATCTTATAGGTTTAACTTTTAGCCATTGTATGATCCTTAAAACAATATAATTTCACTAAACAACAAATATGAAAGTTATTAAGATGGGTCATATGAAACTTTATGCATTAGTTTCACCTTGATTAGACCTTCAAAGCTCCAGACATGGCCCAAAAATTGAGATTGGTTCGACTTGGACAAAAATAGACCATCAACTTCATGGCTGACTTCAATTTTCTCAATGTCCAAATTAGGCTTTTGCCATAACATGAAAGTTGTAAAACTTCCTTTAAGCTTTCCAAGGATATAAAGGTTCCTTAAATATGATATCCAAAACTTAAATTATAGCAAAAAATTTAAAATAATATAATCTAGCATTAACCAAACAATTTCAAAACATTGGAAAACTAACATCCAATTATATAACAAGGCTAATTTCATAAAATTAAGCATATCTAACATAATAAGAGGCATAAAATATGATAAAATAGTATAGATAAAATCTTGCACATTAAATTCCACTAGTTATCTTTAGCTTTGGAACTTAATAACAAAATTAGCGATGGATATTTCATCTTATCACTAAATTGGTTGTAATTTTTTTGGATTTCTAGAATTTTCATAGCTAAGGCTATATCCATTGCTAATTCTATTTATAAATTTTATTGATAAAGTTAGTGATGAAATAAAAAAATAGGGTTTCAAATTACCTATGAAATTAACGATGAATTTTCTATGAAAAATTTAAACTTTTGTTTAGCGGCAAAATGATTTTTTTTAAAATTAATGATAGAAGTACTAATGAAAGTGATTCTATTCATTGCTAATTTCATTAGTAACTTGAAAATAGCATTTTGTTTAGAGGTTTTAGTCAAGGAAGGATTTGTTACTAAATTCCTAAATATATTAAAAGTCGTAGTCAAATCCCTTATTTTTTCCCTTTTCATGCAGTGCAATGCCTTTTTTCCTCTATGTGTGCCCTTTTGCCTACTATTGCCACCTTCGAGTGCTATGGTTTGCTTTGCCATATTCTAAAGGGAGATTTAATTGGTAAGTTTTCATAATTTTGTTACTTTTTTTTACATATTTGTATGTTTTATGGTTTCTAGTATTTTCTAGCATATTTTTTTTAATAATTACATCTATACTTTCTTTAATTTATGCTTTCTATTTATTTTATTTCTTTATTTTTATGATTTATTTTTTTTGCTAAATATTTGTATGCATAAATTTTATGCTTTCAGTATTATGTTTCTTATATTTTCTTTTGTATTATGTTAGTGGATGTTTTCACCATAATTGTTGCTAATGTATCATGGCAATGCAATCCTTGTGAACATAATGTATTTCTTTTTATTGTCACATTTTAGGTTTACTTTAAAAAATTGTACGTGATGTGTATTTTACTGATTTTTTAAATATTTTTATATTTATTATCTTTACATATTTGAAATAGTTTTGAACTAATAGTAAATAATAACTATAAGAAATTATTATTTTTTATTTTAATTTTTATTATTTGACTTCTATATTAATAAGAAAAAAGAAGTAATTATTTGATGTCAAAATTATATTTTTATTAACATATTTTTAATTGAAAATGTTTTAAATAAATACAATAAAATAATTATAATATAATAAGTAGTAGGATTTTTAAGGATTCTATATAAGAAAATTATATTGTAATTGAAATTAGTATTAATATAGTTATATTTTTAAAGGGCTTATAGACAAAAACTAGAGATTAATTTACATTCTAATTATTATTAATTAGTGATAATTTTTTATTCTAAATTTTTTACTCAAGTTATGTTGATTCGTATAGTCTTAGGTTCTTTGAAGTTGTTATTTTCTTTCTTTTTCTTTTCCTCTTTTAGATCTTCTATTTTAAAACTTTAGGTAGTAATTAACATTCTAAATCTTTAAGAAAGAAATTTAAGGGTATTTTTATATTGTTAAGAATATAAGGGTGAGGGTGTTTGATAAGTTGCTTTTTAGTTAGTTTTTAATTAATTTGAATGCTTTTAGTTATTTAACCAAGTCAATAAACTAATTTAAGTATTTGACATATGAACATCTAATAATAAATAACTAATTTTATTAAATATCTTTATATAAATAGCTAATACTATTAATCGATTAAATCAATTAATTTAATTAGTTATCAGTTAATAATTAATTCAATTAGTGAATTATTAATGTAATTAGCTAATCACTAAATAAGGCCTATAATATTTAATGTAAAGTGTGAATGATATTTTTATAATAACTCTGATTCACAATTTGAATTTAAGGTTTAGATGATAAGCAAATATCAAATTTAGATGAAGGTATATACATTTTTTAGAAAATTAATTTGAAAATTATTTTATTTTATTTCTGCATGGTTAAGTTTGTGAAACATGTCTTAAGAATAGAAGAGACATTTAAGGATTATATTATGGTTAAATTAACACTTTTGGTAGGATAACTTCATATATATGTTTGTATGGTTAACATTCTCATAATGTTAAATTGCTTTATGTTCATAGTCTTGTTTATATATTAAGTTATAATTATAATAATGTAACTTAAATTTACAATTATTGTCTGATGATGTCCTGTTGGTGTGTGTCCTAAAAATTAATCATATAGATAATTGAAATAATACATAATGTATTATGTTTTATTTCAGGCAATGTAATTATTATATTTTATTTTCAATTTTGCGCAATTTATAACTTAATATAATAATTATCCTGGAATAGTTCTACTATTCCTAAAATACCCCTAGTTAAGTATTATTATGAAAGGGATAGTAATAGTATATCGAGACTTGCATGTATAGTGACTAATAATTATGAATCATGGATATATGATATCAAGTTAATACATGAGTACATTGTTAGTGAACAGATGTAGTGGACTGACTCAACATGAGAATACTGCATGGATAAGACTTGTGTCATTAGTAGTTCTCATATGGTTATAATTACATATAATCCTTTGACTTGAAGTCACTACGATTTCCTACATGAGGGGTTACTTACTTTGATGTCGTCCTATGTCACCTTTAATCAGGATTATAAGTAAGGTGTTGATTGGGTATGTCACGAATCATGTAGAGGAAAGTGAGTGATGTAGATGAAATTTTATTACTTTTATATAAAAGAGATATATCCTTGGGCCTCTTGATTGAGTAAGACTTAGAAATGCATGGCCATGCTCAAATTGATCAATATGTGATATTGATCATTTGTTTTGAAGTCTACTCAGTATCAAGAAATATAAATTGAACATGGATAAGGATGACACACTCCATGCCTCCAATTCAATTTGGATATTATTACAAAAGAAATTATAATATAAAATGTTGATCATGTATTAGGTGGATAACAAATCACAGATATTCTTACTACTTGAGTGGCAGTGATATATTACTAGATACCACTCACTGTTTATGACTTAATAATAAGTCATTGTCAATGTAGTAAGAACCTACAAAGTCACACAAAAGAAATAGGAATAAGATAATAATTAATTAAACTTTAATTAGATTAATATCTAATTAATTGGACTTATTTTCATGCATATATATATTATTAAATAATAATATATTTTTCACGTAATAAATATAATTATTATTATGTGAAATTATTAGATATTAAAGTAATATCAAATATTTACGTTATCAGATATTAGATAAATATATTATGAGATAATATTATTTTGATATTTGATAACTATATGCAATTATCTAATATTAAGATATTTATATTATGAGATAATATTATTTTCTAATATTAGATAATTAATAAATAAGTCCTATCTCTCCCCATTATCTTTAGGATAAGGATAAGATGAGTTGTTAAATGTGATTAGGATTTTGGAAGCATTATCCTAGGAGGACTAAGATTGTGGTTTGCCTAAGTTCTATAAAAGGGGGCTTGAGGGTAGCACTTTTGATACATGCTCATAACTTCCATAAAATCTTAAATCATTCAGAAAACATCCAATCTTAAATTCTAAAGAGAAAAATACATCCTAGCAGGTTCATGGAGGGTAAAAGGTCGTTGTTCACTCCGTGTAGATACCGTAAAGACGCTGTACCTTCCGGCCGACGTTTAATTCATTCATTCTCAAGTTTTGATCAGTAGAAACACGAATGCCCAATAGGTAAAACCCTAATCATTGATTTATGCTTTTTGCATGGATCCTAGGTAGAATTTGGATCAAATCTTGAATTTCTGCTACATGTGATAATCCGAATTCCTAACATGTCCATGCAATGTCATCCTTTAAATTTCTTGTTTTGGTGGATGAGTCAACATGAAACTCATGAATATTATCATAGATTTTCATGAACTTAAGCATCTAACAATCATTCTTTATAAACCTTACACTACTACAAAATAAATGATAGACATGGGCTGTTTAGGGAATTACACATTGAAAAGTAAGCCATGTATAATTTAGCCTCATAGTATATGTGGTTTTAACATTGATTAGTAAGTTATTGAAAATTATAAAAATAAGCTTTATTTTTATTTCAAAAAATTGATGCTATTTATGTTTCTATCATTTAAGGAGATAACATTAAATGTTGTTTAATTTCTAAAAATAAATGTTTGATAGCCACAATATCATGATGATTCTTTTAAATTATTGACATTGTATGTTTCAACCTTAACCACCTAAATCCTAACCTCCAATTCCTTACTCTTTTGTCCTAAACCCTAACCCTACACTTGTGCCTCAACCTCTAATTTTGCACTTCTATTTTTATTTTAAAAATTATTTTTTGTAGACTAAAGCCCCATTTATTCTATCATTAATTTTACTTCTATCAAATTTGTTTCTTATAAATATTTTGTATTACATTTATCTCTAAAAAATAGTTAATTAGTTACTTTCATCCCTTTTTTGGTATTTTCTATCAACTAATGTTAATTACATTTTTATAGGCTAAAAGTAAAATTCTTGCATCTTTTAAGCAATTTTTTTTTTATTTTCCAAAAATTCCTTTAGCAAATGTTGAATTGTATGAAATAAATACTCATATAAATAATAAATTTGAAATATCTTACATATTTAAATTTAATTATATATTAATATTTAAATTATTGTAAAATTTTTATTTATAATATTTATTTTTATCATTTGTAAATATAAGTTAAAACATTTAATTATTCATAAATTTTTATTATCAATTTCATTACTTTTATATTATTTATATTTTATTTTTATTGTTCCATTTATGAAGTTATTAAACCATTAGTAGAATTACAAATGGATGCACCAAATTAATTAAATTATTATTTATAAATAACAAAATTGATGCAAAATATCCATGAGGAATGAAATTGATATAACTAAAATTAATAAGGGATCAAATAGGATTTTAAACTACTTTATATATACAACTTCCTTAATTATAATCTACTTAAAAAATTTTAATGTAATTATTTTATTATTATTAAATTATATATAATTTTACATTCTTATCATTTTTAGTTTTTAACGATAGTTTCCTCAATATTATTGTAATGATTATAAAGCTTTTTATTATATATTTCTATAATAAAACTTGTTATTACTTATGCTACAAATCATATTATTTATTATATATTATAATAATTTTACTATTTTTATAATATATATCTTTTTCATCATCACATTTTTAAGAAGAACATGACTTGATAAAAAATAAATCTTTTTATAATATTTGGTACTATAAATGATCCATTTTTGTTTAAGTGACATTTTAAAAATTGAAGCAAATGACAATTCAGAAAAACTATTTTGCATGTATATATATATATGTTAATCTTATTAATTTTTACTTTTAATATGTAATAAATTTAAATTTATTAAATAATTGTATAATATAATTTTTATCATATTATAATATTTCTTTTATTAATGTATGTTAATTTTATTTTGTAAATTTAATTAATAAAAATTTAAATGATTGTTTATTATTTATGAAAACTTATTACATTTCTAATATATATTAAATAGGTACATAAATAAAAAATATGTTTATGATCCGAATTGTTAAGCTCTTTCTTATTTATCCTAAAGTTTGGGCTTCAACTCATTTCTCCATCATTTTAAGCAAAATAATAAATATATAAAATTATTTAATTTGGAGGTAGTTTTTTTTTACATGCATTTTATGAATCAATTGATCGAAAACATTGGGTTTCACAACTTTTTAATTTGAGCTGATTTAGGGCTAGTTGATTAAATAAATTATTTACTAAATATTTAAAATAATTTTTTGACTTGATTAATTAGTTAAAGACTTCTAACTCAATTAATGAATCAATTATTTGCTAAACACTCTTAAGATATAAATATTTATATTTGTTTGTATTGTCTATTGCATTGCAGAACATTATCTTTATCATAATTAGCCCTTTTTTATTTGTATATTATGTATATTTGCCACATAAATGATATATTTGACTATAACTTTATCCATAAAATTAATTTATAGCATAAATAATATTTCATATCAAGTAAAGTTTTCTAACTTATATGATAGAATAAATGATACTTTACCACAAAGAATGTGTTTTTATAGCTTAATTTGTGGTACAAGTAATATTTTGTCATAGATAAAGTTTTTCTATAACATAAATTATACTTTTCCATAGGGAATGTTTTCTTGTAACTTAGTTTATAGTACAAGTAATATTTTGTTACATGTAAAGTTTTTTTGTGACATAATTTTTTTAGTTTCTTTGTATATTTATTTAAATTTAATTTTTATGATAAGAGATAAAATTGCTATAATATTTTAATCTTCATGACATAATTTATGACATAAGTGTTAATTTGTTATAATGATATCTTGCTGGATAGAGAATAATTTTAGAGTTAAAATAGCTTCAAGATGAAATTTATAAATAGTGACATGTTTTCTTCTTTTTATCTTCAACTCGAACTATGTTTTATCTTTTTTCATTTCCAATTCGCTCCTATGGCCAATGATTCCACTTTAGTTATTATATAATAACCAATATCTAAAATTTATATTATATATTGGTTATGAAAAACCACCATCTTTTTTAATACAATGATGTTGTCTTATTAACTAATATTTAACATTAATTAAAAAAACTAACATCATAATAGACGAATATCTTTTTTCAAAAAATTAGATTTCTTTTCTTCTTATTATAGAATTAAAGAAAATAATAATAGATTAAATGTAAATGAAACAAAAAATGAGAAAGAAGGCAATATATCATGAATATATATTCCTCTATTTTATATACTTCCATTTTAGTACTTAAATATATATAAAATGAAAATTTTGTTATTTATTATGAATAACAAACTTTATACTAAAAATAACATTACATGGCATTTCTACAAGAATTAAAAGGAAAAGTGATTATCATTTGCATGTAATTCATCTATATTACTTAATGGCTTCTGAGGTGTTTAATTCAATCAATTTAGTATTCATTAACCTTTTAAGGTGCTTGATTGCTTTATTTGCTGTGAACCTTTTAAGGTTCTTATGTTTTAGAGTGAAATAAGCATGCTTCTTGCTCTATGTGCATGAAAGTTTGACATAGCATATAGCAACTAGCATGTCAATTTTCACATTGAAACACAAGAAATGTGAGATACTTATAGCAAATGAAGAAATCAAGCATCCTAGTGTTGATTAGAGGATAACACATGCCATCAATGTTTTATAATTAGAAATGTTTCAAATCTTATGATCATAACAATCATATCAAACCATAGATATGTTCATGACCATTTTTTTGAATGTAGAAGATAACCATGATTTGATGCTATGCCCTTGAGCATAAGAAGTTGGTTATAAGATTAAGATAAAAGATGTAAATCATAGTATTAAACATTGAAAAATAACTAAAATCTTCTAAGGCTTCTTCAATGAAAGAACTTGTGTCTGCATTTTAGCAATAAACATAAAAATTCAATAAAGAATATGCAAGGATTATTATTTGCACATAATTCCTCCATGTTGCTTAATGGCTTCTAAGGTGTTTGATTCAATTAATTTCATATTTATTGATTTTGAGGTGCTTAATTGCTTTATTTTTTATAAACCTCTTAGGGTTCTTATGTTTTAGTATGGAAATAGACATGCTTCTTACTCTATGTACGCATCAAAGTTTGACATAACACATAGAGTAAGTAACATGTTCATTTTCAAATTGAAACATAGGAAGTGTGAGATGCTCATAGCAAATGAAAAAAGTAAGCACCCCAACATTAATTGGAAGATAACACATGCCATCAATGTTACATATTAGAAATGCTTCAAATCTTATGATTATGGAAATTACATCAAACTATAGATATGCTTATGATCGTTTACTTAGGTGAAGAAGATAACCATAATTTGATGTGATGCCTATGACTATAAGAGACTACTTTTGAAATTAAGATGAATGATGTAAATAATAATATTTAACATTGACAAGTAACTAGAATCTCCCAAAGTTCCTTCAATTAAAAGATTTATGTCTGCACTTCAGAAATGAACATAAAAATTCTACAAAATATTTGAAAAGATCCTTATCAGAAGTCCTTATAAAATTATAACAAATTAATGCTTGTGCCATAAATTATGTCATGAAAATTAAAAAATTGTGACAATTTTTTTCTCTTATAACAAGGATAAAAAATTCAAAAAACTTTAATTATGGAAAAATATTACTTGTCCTATGAAAAACTTTACCTATGACAAAATATAATTTATACCTTAAAATATGTTATAGGAACATATTCCCTATAGCAAAGTATCATTAGTTCTATTATATAAGTTGAAAAACTTTACTTATGGCAAAATATTACTTATCTTACAAATTAATTCTATGGATAAAGTTATAGCCAAATATAACAAAAATATAAGTAAAAAAATATTGCTTGTGTTATGAAAAACTTTACCCATGATAAAATATAATTTATGTCTTAAAATATGTTATAGGAACATATTTCGTATAGCAAAGTATCATTAGTTCTATCATATAAGTCGATAACCTTTACTTGTAGCAAAATATTATTTATATTATAAATTAATTCTATGGATAAAGTCATAACCAAATATATTATTTCTATGGTGAATATACATATAAAAAAAGTTAATTATAATAGGTATAACATGTAATATTGTATAAAATAAAAAATATGTAAATGTTTATATATTAAGAGTGTTTAGCAAATACCTAATTTATTATCTATGTTAGAGGCCTTTAATTGATTAACCAAGTTAAATAATTATTTTGTGTTTAGTTTACAATTTATTTAATCAATTAATTAGCCTCTAATCAACTAAAATAAAAAAGCTATGGAACCTAGCATTTTCAATAAGTTAATTTATAAAATATATGTAAAAAGATAAAAATATCCCCAAATTGTATAGTTATGTAATTTTATTATTTTGCTTAAAATGATTGAAGAAAGAGTTGAACACCAAATCTTAGGATATAGAAAAGAAAGCTTAGCCATTAAGTTCCCAAACTTTTTTGTTTGTTTATGTACCAATTTAATATAACTTAGAATGTAAACATTCTTTATAAATAATAAATAACCATTTACCTTTTCATTAATTAAACTTTCATAATAAAATGAATACACATAAACAAAATAATATTATAATACATTATAGATTGCATTTTAAAATTATATAATGAATTTAAATTCTTCACACATTAAACATAAAAATTAATAAGATTAACCTATGCATATATATAATGTATACAAACACAACAGTTTTTTCAATTTATCAATTGATCCAATTTTTAAAACATCATTTAAATAAAAATAGATCATTCAAAGTATAAAATGTTATAAAAAGATTTTTTTTTATCAAGTCACGCTTTTTCATAAAAAATTTGATAATGAAGAAGATATATATATTATAAAAATAGTAAAATCATTATAATATATATAAATAATATGATTTATAGTATAAGTGATAACAAGTTTTATCATAAGAATATGTAATAATAAGTTTTGCTTTCATCATTTTGATATGAAGGAAACTTTTAATAAAAAATTAAAAATAATAATTATGCAAAAATATATATAATTTAATAATAATTAAATCATTAGATTAAAAATTTATTTAAGTAAATTATATTAAAAGAAGTGGTGCATATAAAATATTCTAAAACCCAATTTTGGTCCTTTATTAATTTCAATTATATCAATTTCATTCTTTATAGATATTTTATATCAGTTTCAACTTTAATAAATAATAATTTAATTAATTTAGTCCATCTATTTGTAATTTTATTATTGGATTAATGATTTGATAAATAGAAGGATAAAAATAAGATATAAATAATATATAAGGATGAAATTGGTACTAAAAATTTGTGAAAAATTAGATGATTTAACTTATATTTGTAAATGATAAAAAAAATATTATAAATAAAAAATAGAAGAAATAAATTCATTATAATTTAAATATTAATTTATAATTAAAATTTAAATATACATAATAGTTCAAAGTTATGATTTATATGAGTATTTATTTCATATAATTCAACTGTTGTTAAGGAATTTTAGAAAATAATAAAAAATTACTAGAAAAATGTAGAAATTTTAATTTTATCTTATAATAAATTAATTAACAATGATTAATAAAAAACATTTATAGAGGGATAAAATTAACTAATTAAATATTTATAAGAGATAAAATTTATACAAGAGATTTGCGAAGGTCATATTTGATGTAAGTGAAGTTATTAATGGAGTAAGTGGAGTTTTAGCCTATACAAAATAATTTTGAAAAAAAAATCATAAAGCTTTTTAGCATTAATATATTTTTATTATGTATATTTATTTAATATTTTATTATTAAATAATTAGTGTCGTATCAGTGTAGTTTTATTTGTAAAATTAGCCAACTAACTAAAACTTTATATAAAATATATTACATTATAATATTAAGAAAGTAAACTTGCATAATGGTAAGGCTTGACATTCCTTAACTTAGAGATTTAGGTTTAATTTCCCATAATTGCAATTTATAGTTTCCAAATAGATAGAGCTTTTATAGTTTAGACTAGCTTAATGTAGGTTAAAAGATTAACATGTTTTAGGAGATGTGTAAATCAAATGACAAGTTAGCACCTAATCGAATCGGTTATTTAATCAATTCAATTTGGATATATGAAAATTATTTTAGTAAGCTACATTAATTTTCATAGTAATTTTATTTTATTTTTTGTCATAATTTTATTTGTTGTAGTATTATCTACTAGCCATAAATATACTTTTTTTTGCCACATTTGTACTTGTGGTAAAGAAATTTATTAGTTACAAGTGAATTTATGATGGAAAAAATCATTTATGCTATAAAGTCTTTTTTGTAGCAATTTTCTTAACACACTTACTTGTATCATAAGTCTATCCAACCAACATTCATATGGCTAAGAAACACAATCACAAAAATTTTAATCTTTGTGTCACAATTTTGATCAAGCACAAGTAATAATTTATTATAGTGCAAATGCTTTGTAGAATTTCTATATTTACGGTTGAATAATGGAAATAAGTTTTTGGATGAAACTTAGATCAACTCTAAAAACTTCTAAAAGGATTGATTTTTAGAATCCATCACCAAAGAAGGCTTCTAGACTATAGTATTTACATTACCTAGCCTATTGAGAAAATTTAGGAATCTTTTAAGGTTCCTTCCAAAATGTGGATACAATTCCATATAAAAACTCTGAAAGTTCCTTGGGTCTTCCAAACAGCCATGGTAAAGCCAAATACCAAGATTTACAACCCTACTTAGAAGCCTTTTCTTTATGAAATGAGATTTATCTTGAAAGATGATAAACTTATTATTAGGAAACCTTATTTATAGGTCAAGAGCAAAGTAATTAGACGTTAGTTATTAATTAAAAATTAATGTCATAAGTTGTCAAGATTTATTTTTTGGACAATTGTGATTTGTATAAAGAATCCAAAGACATTAATCGGATGTCTTTACAAGCTTTTCTCAACAAAGCTATTTTAGAATTTTACTATTTTCTAAAAACATGCAAGATGTTGAAAACTTAAGTTTGGAAATTTGCTAATTTT
The DNA here is from genome assembly GCA_020226215.1 of Sindora glabra. Classification (NCBI taxonomy): domain Eukaryota; kingdom Viridiplantae; phylum Streptophyta; class Magnoliopsida; order Fabales; family Fabaceae; genus Sindora; species Sindora glabra. Next base: position 66,344,211 of record CM035226.1, read on the forward strand.
TTAAACCAATTAGAAAACATCATTCCTAAAACAAATAAGGTCTAATCTTTTAAAATTATGGAAAAAATGATGACTTCAACAAATGGAACCTCATTTGAAAACCAACAAAAACATTGAGGTCTTTTTTCAAAAAGAAGACTTTGTAATCATATTAATAACATATTACTTTGGAAAACTTTTTTTTATAAGGAAAGCATATTTTCATTATTTAATGAAGGTTTTCAAAAGCATAAAAATATTTCTAAAATCCAAATGCCTTTATAAAATACCTTGAATTTTGAAAACCATTTCTTGTTCTCTTTTTCCTTTAAAAAATTATGGATCTTTTATACCCCAAAAACATATAGACAAAATGCTTGAACTTATGCAATTAATCTTTTATTATTAAAGTCAAGTCATAAAATAATTATAAAAAGTAAGATTTTACAAACAAATGCTTTAATATGATAGTTATCAACCAGATTAACTATTAATAGTATCCTTAAAATAAGAGATGGAATGGTCTTTAAGTATTGGAAATCATTTCAAATTATTGCCTATGCTAAAGTAAATTTCCTATATATTCCATGCTAATTTTTTTATGGGTTTTAATTAGAAAATTATAGATATATACACACAAAACTTATATTCAAACAACTTCTCTTACCATAAATTCTTTTTCTAAACACTTATAAGATTATAAACAAAAGATAATTTTAAGTATAATCACAAGCATAATATTATGTATATATTCACACAATAGAAATGACAAGAGGTATGTGGGGTTATTACTTTGAAACTAACCTTATACTATCCAACCTTCAGGTATAGTGAAGACAACCTCTGTGGCTTCTAACACTTTTCCTATGAGCTATTAAAGTGAAAATAGCGTCTCAAGCTTTGATACTATTTTATATAGATCATTATAGTGAAGATAGCTTTTCATGCTTTCGTCACCTTTCATTTTAACTTATTATAGTGCAAATAGCCTTTCAAGTTTTTGACACTTTTCATTTTAGTGAATATAAACTTGTAGTCTTCATATGCTTTGTTAATTTAGAAAATATAGATCATTGGCTTTTTTTTTTACACTTTCATTGGTGCATATAGACTCACATAGTCTTCAAAACCTTTTTCACAATTTCATAACAATATTAGGGTAGGGTCAAAATACTTTCCATGCCGTAAACATCACATGGACAATATTATATTCACAATAATATAATCTAGCAAAATAGTATATGCAATCAACTTATCCTATTTCAAGTAACATGTTAGATTATATATCATAGTGCTCAATACATCCATACTCATACACAAGAGTTCATTAACTCTTCATATCATATCATATTATTTTTTCACTAGTGCATGTATCATTAATAAGATAATTCACAATCATAATTCATGCACTAATAGCATGTTCATGCTCACATTTTTTTGGCTTAAAACCATGTAGCATTACTTTTATTTTTCATATCTATTCTTTCCACATTCAAATATAAGTTTAGAGTAATACTTGCATACAATCTTAAACTATATCAAAGAAATATTTTTATTTTAAAAATGAACCATAACATATGGTTTTTACCTAGAAAAACCATGAAGAATAAACTTGAGTTTCTTTCCAAGTTTTACCATTTCCAAACCTAAGCATATCTAAGCCCGCACTTTATGTTTATTCTAACAAGTAAGAAAACTATTTTTCCTTATTGATTCAAACATACATACACCATATAATAGTATAAAAACTACACAAGTTCATCATATATCATCAATAACACATATGCATTTAAGCCTAAGCATTTGCTAGGTTTGATTAAGCAACTAATACTTGAAAATCCCATTTTAAATACAAAACTTCATTGAAATTTTATAAAAAATTTTAGATCTAGAATAGGAGTATTAAAACTCATATTGTAACATTTTTCAAGTTTGAAATAAGTTATATAAGTTACTTATACATCAAATTATCAAAACACCTTAAAAGTGACACACTTAGCTTTTGATATTCCAAATTTTAAATCAAACTTTCCTAAAATTTTCTAGAAATTTCTCACCATGAAAAAAAGGTACTAATTTTCATTTTTCAACCATTTTCTTCTTAAAATATTTTACAAAAACATCTAAAACACTTTACTAGTAAATTGCTTTGTAAGAGATAATTTTTCTTTTTAAAAATATAATTTTTAATGCTATTTTCCAACATAATACTGTGGGCTTTAAAGCTCATTTTCAACTTGTTTTTTCTTCAAAAACTTTGATATAAATGTGCACTAACATTTTCAAATAATTTAGAAACAAATGTAACAAGAAAAAAAGGGATTTTTTTTCAAGATTCTAATGAAGAACCCAAGAGTTTCAGATATGGTTTTCAAAATTATTTTTGCTTGAAAAGTTTGATGTAACAATCATTTAATATCTCTAGTAGGGTTTAAAAATATTTACATTTGTTTTTATTATAAAAATAAAATTTTTCCCTAGGATACATAGTAGTACTCATGAGCTTCTTATTGTTTTCAATGAAATTTTTGTTTTTTCTTTGCACAAACCCATGTTTTACAAAATGGCTATCTAAAAACTAAAAATGGAATTGTCCTTTTTCAAATCAATTTCATGAACCTTCTTCTTAATTTCTTTGCAAATCCTTTCTCAAAAAGAAAACATTTTATCTTTTTTTCAAGAAAATCTTTTTGATAATTTATCTTTTTAAATTAAGGAAATCATTTTCCAAAATAAAAGATGTTTCTAACTTCATAGCTTTTCAAAGTTTCAACCTTCTTAAATTAGAAGATTTCTTTTAAAAACATAAGATAACTTAAAATGTTAAACTTTATCTAAGATTTATCTTCTCAAACCAAGAATGCTATAATGACAACTTTTTAAAACAGAAGATGTTTTCAAAAATAAAAACTTTCCAAAATGCTTTATTTAAAGAAAACCTTCTCTAAACCACATCTTTTCCAATATCTTTTTCTTTCCACTTTTTAGGAAAAGTTTTCAAGATTACATCCTCATAGATCGTGCAAGCATAGGATTAGACAAGACTTCATGTATTAAGAAAAACCCCTTTTTTTAAAGACTTATTTTGTTTCTTCTTTTGGAAAACACTTTTATAAGTTTATAAAAAGAATAAGATTCATCATTCATTTTTCAACATCCAACCTTTTTAAGTTTAAAATGACATCTTGTGTTTTTCATGATGAAAATATCTTTCTAAATTTAAAGAAAACAAGATCCACCATGAAAATTATGGCTTCAATACACAATCAAGCAAATCACATATATATTTCATACATATCAAACTTTCTTAAAGAAAACCTAAAAGAAAATAGGTAGATTTTCACTTACCTTTCAAATGTTTGCTTGGTTTTTCTACAATCCAATGGATTCAAGTTTATTATCCACAAAATACCATAAGATTAGTGTACAAGCTAATAAAATAATCATTAAAAAAATGAAACCACTAAAATGATTATCTCTTTTACCTTCCTCTATAATGATCAAGAGCTTTCTCTAAGAAACTCTAACTAAAACTCAAGAACTCACAAAGATTTTTTAAGAACTCCTTTAGGAAGTATGAAGAAGAAGAAAAGAACTTTAATAAAAACTTCCTTACGTTCTTTTTCTTTCACTAACCATGGCCTTCTCTCTCTTTTCTTAAGTTTTGTGTGCAAGATAAAGCTCAAGGCCACTTTTATTTGTAGTGAAGCTCAAGGGCTTTTTTTATCATTGCTTTATCTCTTATATCTTCAAATCAGTCACTCATAATTTTGCTCCATTAAAGAAGATAAAATCTTCATAATATTCTTTTCATTATTGCTTATATTTCCTCACAACTCTAATTCTCTAATAGAATAATGTACATTATCTTTTTAATATCTTATAAAATCTTCAAATAAAATTAATAGTATTTAAGTATAAATGATGAAACTCCTTTGTTCACACTAGAAATCTATTGTAATCTTCTCATATTAAATGCTCATATTGTCTTTAATTCACATGGAAGCTTCTTGCTTGTTTCCTACTAACCTATATGTTGAATTTCATAATACTCTATTTCATAAAATCTACTTAATATCTAATATAATCTTTTTATATCCTTGAAAATATTCCTTCCATGTGATAGCATTGATTGTATTCTCACCTACACATGGATGACATTGCTTTTAAACATGTGATCCAAGCCTTATTAAAATAATGCTTTGTATTCCATATTAACACATATTAAAATGACATTTCCTACTCTAAATCATCATTTTTTATTTTTCTAGTAAAATCATCATTTGGAAAACTTCTTAGAAATTTCTCTAATGCCCTAAAGTAAAGTCTTTTTACCTTTCTTGCCTTAAAATATGTGCATTACATTTTGGTGTTGTCAAAATTTATAATTATGACACCTTGGCCTTTTTATAGAATGCTTCTAAGTAAAGCCCTCAAGTCACTTCAAAATTCTATTAACCTTGGCTTTTAAATAATTTTAATTTTTCATGATAAATTCTAATGAATTTCTTATCCTTTAATATTAATGGGCATTTCCACTACTTATCTACTAATAAATACTTTCTAATTAAATTCTAATACTCTTAATCAATCAAATTTCTATTGAGTATTACAAATTCTAACCCCTTAAAGAAAATTCATCCCCTAATTTTCATTAAATGAGATGGATTTACATAGAATTATCAACAACTTATGTGTAATTGTTTAAGGGATTTTATTGAATAATCCAAGATGCTTTTCTTTCATAACCAAATCTTACTAGTCCTTCTATCAGTGATTCTTATTATTTTCAATTAACCTTATTTACACATTCTTGAAGAAAATGTTTATCATCTATTGATGAGGATTCAAATTTTCTATTGAGGTCATTAATTGATAACATCCCACAACTATGATTTCAAATCTTTAGCTTGCTTATTACCTTAAGTACAATTACGGCCTATAAGGCCAGAAACATCTTTAAAAAGTCTAACAAAATTATTTCTATCAAATATCAAACATACTATAAGCTAGTTCACATTCCAAGAAACTACTGTTAGTGCATATACCCTAAAACTAATCATATTGATGATTGTAAATTTGAATCATTTTATTTTAATGACAATTCTAATTATCATATTTATATATATTATTTGTGTAATATATTTAATTATGATAATAATCTTAGAATAATTATATTCTTAAATGTCCCTAGTCATATATCATTGTGGATTGGGTTACTTTGATATGTTAAGACTAGCATGTGCAGTGACTTATATAAGATATTAAGTCTACACATGGGTACAAGTTATTATATACTGAATCGACCTATCTTAAGAACACTACATGGATTGTTATATGAGTGTCATGAGTGATTCTTAGTATTTATTATTATGATAGTCCTTTGACCTAAGATTGCCAAGGTTCCTTACATATGAGTTCATATTTTGATACTATTCTATGTTACTCATGGTTAAGTGAATGTAAGGGTAGTTATTGGATATGTTACATATCAAGCAGAGGGGTTTATGTAATCAAGATAGAATTTATCCTTCCTATATAACAGGAGTAACATTTATGGACCCCTTGATTAAGTAAAGTTGAGAAAATGCATAGCCATGCTCAGATGAATTGATATGGGATATCAATTATATTTGTTTTAGTCAGCTTACTTAGGAATCAAGAAACCTCAAGATTGGGCTATACGGGAATGACATGGTCTATATCTCGTGCTCAATCTAGATGTTTAAGACAAAAAGACATAGATGATGATCATGTATAAAAGTTTAATCGAATCATTGACTTTCTGATTACTTAGGTAACAATGATGTATTGTTAGACACTGCTCATTATTTATGATCATTAACATGATTAATGATCATTACCAATGTAATGAGAACCTATAGGGTCGCACACTTAGAGCCTAGTGGAATTGGAATTAATGGACCAAATTATTTGGGCCTAATATTTAGGAATTCCATGTTATAATTATAAGGCCCAATAATAAGCCTATAATTATACATGAAACGAGGCCCAATTAGTTAGGATTTTCTATGCACTTATTTAAAGAAGCTTGTTAGGTAATAATAAAGGATTATTATTCATGCATCCCAAGCATAGAAAAACTCTAGCACCTCTCCTTGACCATAACCTTTAAAAAGGCATAGCTAGTACTATGAGGCAAAGGAGAAGGATTCCAACCAATGTTCGGGTAGATGTTCATTGGTGATTTACTGGTTCGTATGGATACCTCGAAGTCTTCGGCCAAAAGGAAGTTGAAGAGGTGATCAACGAACGAGTTCTTGAGCCATCCCAAAAAGGCATTCAATGAATCCCTATCCTAATCTCATGTTTTGCATGGATCCATTGGTTAGGATCGGTTAATTCCGCTGCGCCTATTTGGCTCTCGATGCCAACAACTGCTACTTACTTTTATTCATTTATCATGCTTATAATACATTCATTTTCCCAAAACTTACATCATTTGTTAACATGTCAACTAATTTTCCTATATTAACTACTATTAAGGCCTATTTTTAACTCGAATAGCTTCGCCAAAATTGAATGGTTCTTTAAAGTACCTATCGCAATAGGATTTAAGGTTTAATCTCCCTAACTTGTAGCTTAGCTATTACCATCCCTTCCTATTCCTTGGCCAGGTACCATTAGTGACCTAGAAGTAGCATTCTAGGTAATTTGCATAGGTGTCGCAACATTGCTTTTATTTTGAGTTGTTGTACAATTTTAAGCCTAACAACCTTGTTTTCCACATCTATAACATGCTTCTGGTCCATATGGTCCATAGTGGTTAAATTGCATTGGACATAGTAAGGTGATTTATTTAGTGGATTCGGTATTAAATAATGCGACTAAAGGCTTTCATGGTAGATTCAAATCTAAGGTTGGTGTTATGGTAACTTTCTTGCTTGCCTCTCTTTCATGTTTCTCCTTAGAGCATAATTCTACTTCCATTACTAGGTTTAACCCTTGCTTGTAGGTAATGCCATTGGTAACATTAACCCAATCATACTAGTAGTCATAAAGTCTATGCAGCAATTAATTTACTCTTGCCTTTTTAGTTAACACCAAATGTTTAGGATACCATGAGAGTTGCATGAATTAGGCATTATACTCAAGTATTGTCATTAATCCTTAAGTTAACTGTTTAAATTTTCAAGCCTTTACATCTTTGAGACTAGGTGGCAAGAATCAATCTCTGAGTTCTTCTTAGAATTGTTTTTAGGTGATTAGGTTATCATTTTTAACTCTTAACTTTATGTTTTAGCTATACCATTGGTGTGCTATGTCTTTCAAATAATGGCAAGCTAAGTCTACCATCATAACTTTGCTATACCTTAAGATCTTACAGATACTTTTTATTCGATTGAGGAATTAATATGGGTTGATTATTAAGTTATTACCATTATAACTTGAGGGTTTTAGTTTTAAAAATTTGTGAATTATTTGCAACCTTTCAATTAGGTATGGGAAGAGTAAGTTATCCATTTTCCTATTTATCTTAGTTTTGATTTTCTTAAGTAAGTACTCTTTCTAGAGTTTGTTACAAAATAGTAGCCTAAGCTAGGGCTTCAGGTTATTCTTGTTCATTCCTATTCTCATTACTAAGAGAGTTAATAAATCTTGCATGTAGATACACTATAAGTAGTGCTTTAGTTTGGCTTTTCCTTTTAGCCATGTTCCTATAAATAACTCGTATTAGAAAATAACTTTTTTTATCAAAATAAAATATGCCTCACTCTCCATATGGTTACATGTAAAGTTATTACTTCCAAACTAACCTTATCTTACCTAAGCTTTAAGTATAGTGGAGATAGTCTCTATGGCTTCCAACGTTTTTTATACAAATTATTATAGTAAAGATAGCCTCTTAAACTTCTAACATAATTTAATGTAGATCATTATGGTGAAGATAACCTTTTAGGCTTCTGACACTTTTCATTTTGGCTTATTATAGTGAAGATAGATTTTTAGGCTTTCAAAACTTTTTGCTTTAGCAAAAACAAACTCGCCTAGTCTTTAAAATGCTTTTTCACAATTATATAACAATATTAGGGTACGGTCAAAATACCTTGCATGCCAAAAACATCACATAGACAATATCATATTCACAATAATATAATCTAGGAAAATAGTATTTACAATTAACTTGTCACATTCCAAGTGACTATATTAGGCATTCAAACTTTCACTATCACATACTAGATTATATATATCATAGTCCTCAATTCATTCATATTTATATATAAGAGTTCAGTAACTCTTCATATCATATCATATTATTTTTCGTTAGTGCATTTATCATTTATAAGATAATTCGTAATCACAATTCATGCACTAAAAGCATCTTCATGCTCACATTTTTTAGCTTAAAACCATGTAACACTACATTTATCTTTCACATCTATTCTTTCCATATTCAAACATAGTTTTAAAGTAATATTTCTACACAATCTTATACTATATCAAAGCCAAAATTTTCTTTTAAAAACTAATCATAACACATGATTTTTAAAAACTTGGTTTTTTTCCCCTAATTTCCACCATTTCTAAACCAAAGCATATTTAATCTTATGCTCCATGTACTATTCTAACAAGTGAAAAAAAAGGCTATTTTTCCTTATTAATTCAAGCATAAACATAAACCATACAACAACATAAGAATTGCACAATTTCATCATATATCTTCATTGACACATATGCATTCAAGTATAAACCTTTACTAGGTTTTACCGAGCAACCTATAATTGAAAATCCTAATTTAAAAATCAAAATTGATAGAAATTTCCAAATTTGGAATAGGAGTATTAAGACTTATTTTGTAACATTTTTCAAGTTGAAAACAAGTAAATAAGTCACTCAAACATCAAACTCTCAAAACACCTTGAAAGTGACACATTTTGCTTTTGAAATTCCAATTTTTTAAATCAAACTTTTCTAAAATTTTCAAGAAATTTTCAGCCTTGAAAAAGAGATACCAAATGTCATTTTTCAACCATTTTCTTGCTCAAAACATTTTACAAAGACATCCAAAACACTTTACTAATAAACTATTTTATAAGGGACAAATTTTCATTTTAAAACATTATTTTTAATGTTCTTTTCTAGCACAATACATAAGCTATAAAGCTTATTTTCAACTTGTTTTTGCTAAAAAAACTTTGGTATAAATGTACACTAACATTTTCAAAGAGTTTAAAAAGAGTGCAACAAAAAAATAATAGAATTTTTCTCAAGATTCTAGTGAAGAACCCTGAGCTTTAAATGTGATTTTCAAAATCATTTTTTCTTGAAAACTTTAATGTCACCATTATTTAATATCTTTTATAGGGTTTAAAAACATTTACACTTGTTTTTATTATAAAAATTAAAACTTTGTCCTAGGGTGCACACATAGTAGTACCTTGTGAACTTCCTTGTTGCTTTCATCAAGAATTTTGTTTCTACTTTTTCATAAAACCATATTTTACAAAATGACCATTCCAAAACTAAAAATGGAATGGTCTTTTTCAATATCTTTTTGTTTCCTCTTTTTAGAAAAAGTTTTCAAGATTACATCTTTGTAGATTAATCAAGACTTCATCTTTTAAGAAAATCCTTTTTTTTAATAACATGTTTTAAAAAGCAAGATTCATCATTCATTTTTCAAGATCTAAACTTTTTAAGTTCAAAATGATATATTGTGCTTTTCTTAAAGAAAACATTTTTCCAAATTTAAAGAAACAAGATCCACCATGAAAATCATGACTTCAACACATAATGAAGCAAAACACCTATATATTCCATACATATTAAACTTTATTAAAGAAATTCTAAAACAAAAAATAGGTAAATTTCCACTCATCTTTAATGTACTCACTTGATTTTTCTTTAATCCTATGGATTCAAGTTCATTATCCTCAAAATATCATAAGATTAGTGTAAGAACTAAAAAAAGAATTATAAAAGAAAAAAAACAACTATTAAGTTGGTCTCCTTTACCTTCCTTCACAAAGATTAAGATCTTTTTCTAAGAAACTCCAACCAAAACTTAAGAACTCACAAAGATTTCTCAAGAACTCTTTTAGGAGATATGAAGAAGAAGAAGAAGAAGAAGAAAAAAACACTACAAAACTTCCCTTCTCTTCTTTCCATCATTAACCATGGCTCTTTCTCTTTTCTCTTAAGTTTTATACACAAAATGAAGCATAAGGCCACCCTTATTTTTAGTAAAGCTTAAGGGCTGTTATTACATCATCTTTCCTATGTCCAAATGAGTGAAGATTTTTCTCCATCAAAGGAGACAAAATCTTCACAATATTCCCTTCATTATTGCTTATGTTTCCTCACATGTTTAATTCCCTAATAAGATAATGTACATTATCTTCTTAATATTTTATAAAATCTTCAAATAAAATCAACAATATGTAAGTATAAATGATGACATTCATTTGTTCACACTAGAAATCCAATGTAATCTTCTTAACTTGAATGCTCAAATAGTCTCTTATTCATAAGGAAGCTTCTTGCTTATTTTCTACCAACCCATATGCTTAATTTCATAATATTCTATTCCATAAGACTTTGTAAATATCTTGTATAGTCTTCTAATATCCAAGGAAATATTCCTTCCTTGTGATAGCATTAATTGCATTTTCATCTACTAATGGATGATGTGGCTTTTAAGCATGTGTTTCTAAGCCTCATTAAAATAATACTCCTTATTTTACATCATCATATTAAAATAACATTTTCTACTCCAAATCATCATATTTTATTTTTCTAGTAAAATTATTATTTGGAAAACTTCTTAGAAATTTCTCTAAATACCCTAAAGTAAAGTGTTTTTCCTTTTCTTGCCCTAAAAAATGTACACTACCTTTTAGTGTTGTCAAATTTTACAAATTTGAATCCTTGGGCTTTTATAAGATGCTTTTAAGTAAAGTCCTTAAGTTACTTTAAAATTTTATTAATCTTATATCTTAAATACTTCTAGTTTCTTGTCATAAATTCTAATAAATTTCCTATCCTTTAATATTATTATATATTTCCACTAATTATCCATTAATAAATACTTTCTAATTAACTTCTAATACTTTGAACTTATTAGGTTTCTACTGGGTATTACATAAGTTTGGTCATATATATGGTTGCAATATCTGAAGATGTTGGTTAAGTAATAAAATAACATGTAAACTATTGATGAACAATCATGATGATTAAAATGAACTTATACAATAGTCCTTAAAAAAAAATCAACATTGTAATTTCCTCTTGTTGAATAGTCATGATGATTGAAATGAACTTACATAACAATCACCACAAAAAAACTAATATTATTCTTTAAATGTATTTGTTGAAGTTATCTTCACTTGCATTCATTTACACTTCTTTAATTTCATTTATTCAAACTTCTTCATAAATTCATTATTTTGACTTCTTTAGTTTCTTTTATTTAAACTTCTTTATAAATTTATTCATTTCAATATGTTCAGTTTCATTCATTTAAATTTTTTCATAAATAACATTTATTTAGATGTCCTTATATATTCTAAGAAAATGTCATCATATTTGATGTTGGTTAGACTTGAAAATGATGTTTTTATGCTTGTTATTTACTCACCATTATTATGATTTATATTATGTAAAAAATTGAATATGAAAAAAAAATTATTTTTTGAACCAATTTTACACAAAATATTATATTTGTTTTGATATATCTTCTCTTTTTTAATATGTATAATCCATATGTTTATTATAGAATTTTAAGCAAAAATAACATACAAATGAGAAAAGTGATACAATTTTGCAAATTTTGCAAATTTTGCTCTATTCATAATGAAAGTACAAATAGATAATTAAAGAGAAATAATATCTCTAGAAATTTGTATAAAATAACTACATTAAAGCATTACTAAATAAAAACTATACATCTACATATGAATACATACAAAATAACAAAAAAACACTTTGTATCAAAATCTTTATCTGGATGTGAACTCCAATATTGTTACTTAAATTTGTTTCAATATGTCTTCTATTTTTTAATTTGTGTAATTAAAAATAACATATAAATAAGCAAAGAGATACAATTTTGCAAATTTAAAAAATTTTAATTGTTATTGATATGTTTATAATGAAAATACAAGTAAATGAATAAAGAGAAATAATATCTTTAGAAATTTATACAAAATAATTATACTAAATCATCAATAAATAAAAGCTATATATTTACATATGAATACACAAAGCAATAAAAAATTACTATGTATCAAAATCTTTATCCTTGATGCAAACTTTAATATTGTTGCTCAAGTTTCTTTAGTTTGTATACCTTATAGAAAATGAAAGAGTATATAATGGGAGAGAACCAAAGGTTAAAGTTCTTCCATTGTACACTTTCTTGATGAAAGAAGAGTAAGAGTTAAACAACTCTTCCATTTACTAACTCCTCCATTTTATCTTTACTACATTGGAAATGAGAAAGTATGTAATAAGAGAAAAATGAAGGTTAAAGTTTTTGCACTATACACTCTCACAATGAAAATAGTATGAAAGATTAGTAGTAACATTACATATTAAATTGATCATACTTAAGAGCATATTAGAGAGATATTAAAAAAGTTCATATGGAAGATATAGTCAAAGTAAAGATTTATAGGAAAAAATTAATGTCAATTATTAAACAAAAATGATGTCATATGATTTTTGCAATTTTCAATGAGACTTCTTGGATGGCTTTTAGATAATGGCTATTAACAAGAACCGATATCCTATGCTTTTGTGGTTTCCAGTGAGACTTTTGAAATGCCTTTTAAATAATGATTGTTGACTAGAACTGACATCCTATGATTTTATGATTTCTAATAAGTCTTTTAAAATTTATTTTAGACGATGGTTATGTATAAAATTAATGTTGTAACTTTTAGAGTAATGTTTAGATGTTAGTTGTATTCTTATCCATTATTTTAATTTTTTATATACTTTCAAAAATGTTACTACATTAAAATAAACATCAATTTTGTTATAAATTGATGTCTGTTGACCAATGTAAATGATAAATTTTGTACTAGTGTTAAGATAATTAAGACAATAATTGCTATATAGTTTTCTTTATAATTCATTCACCATTTCTTTCCTTACTCTCTCTTTTTTGCTAGAAGAAGTTATCTTTGTTTGACCTAGTATTTCCACATCTAGTCCTACGAGTTCCTTCCTAGTTAATTCTCTTGAAAAGAGGGTTACGCCTTTATTGATTTTAGCGATGGAAAGAAAAAGGGCTAATTTAAAATTCACTTTAGCTTGCTTTTGAATTGTACTTATTTTTCAATAATGCAATAAGATTGTATTGTTAGCTCATAAGTGCAACTTATAAGTGGACTAAGAAGGATCTTAAGTTGACTCTTCTCCATATTATCACTCGAATTTGCAAAGGTGCAACTTCCTTTTTAGGAAAACTCAATAAGAAAGAACCCATATTATTAAATTTGGGAAAATATTTTATTGTTAACAAAACTTTTACTAGCAAAGGTAAGGTAGTGATAGAAGTAATAATGAATGAAGTAACTTACTACTTGATGTGGAATAACATATTTAAGCTAAAAAAAAAAGTAATGCTTTTATATGTCAAATATCCTCCATTTTATGTGTCAATTATAGATGATAAATTTTTTAATTACCTTATTATTTTACTTCACTATGATTATTTATTGATTTGCAAATTATGGGAAGAGGACATACTTCTATATACCCATACATAATTAACTAAAAAACTTGGTATGGATTTCACGACTTTGAAGAAAAGGTGCAAACAATTGGATATTTAAAGGTGGCCACATAATAGAAGGAATAAATAGTGATGAAAGTTCCCTTAAACTATGATATCTTTAAAGTAATTCTTCATTTTCATATTTATTGCAACTAGTTCAATCCTTAAGGCCTTATGTATCAAACCTTTATTGAGATATGTTTTTTTATCAATAATTTATGATTTAATCCATTGTATTGGTAGATACTGGATTGAAACAAACATCTTAGGATGCACTTTCAATTCATCTACTTCCAAGCTAATAAAATGAATTTAAAAGTACAATTAGGAGCAATGAGTAGATATTTCAACAAGGGTTTAATGAAATTGGCTTTAAGGATTAAAAGGATTCATTGAAACTATGATGACCATTTTAATCTTTCAAGGCTAATTTTAGCAAACTCTCATATAAATATTTTCTTATTCTTCATAATGATACCTTTAAATTCATTCCATTGAGTTTGTAGTAAATGAATTGAAAAAGGATTGATTTGTTTATTTTGATTTAGTATTTCGAGAGGATATGATAACCTAAGAGTGGTGATTTGCATTTCAGCAATTAATGATCAAACAACATGAGTGCAGTATTAATACATCATTTGAGATCTAGTGATTTCAGATTTTTGTTTTTATTTTCATACATATATAGCTTGGACATTAAGGTTTTGTTAGGATATGTATTATAAATTTTTACTTAATATAGTGAAATTCAATTAGAGTATTTGATTATTCAATGGGTGTATGTTGTTTATTTAATTGCAAAAAAAATGAATATTATATTAATTATAAAAAAGCATATTGATAAATGGGCTAAATAGATAGAATTAGGATTTATAACTAATGATTGCTTTACCGATGGATTATATGTAAAGGCAAGTTTTTCTATCACTAAATTCATATTTAGTGATGGAAATAAGGATGACTATTTCTTTTTTTTTGTGTGATTGGCTTTGCTATTGCTAATTTAAATTTTATGGATGGATAATATTCATTATGTACTAATTTAGTAATAGATAATTCCATCACTAATTCTAGTCATCATGCATACTTACGATTGTTTATAGGTGCATAATAGGTCAAGCCACTAGGTTTCTCATATAAAATTCATAAAATGTGTGGCTTGACCCCGACCTCGACCCGTTGAGTTTTAAAAAAATTTAGGCTAGCCTGACTTGTTTATTTTTTCACATGGCCTAAAGGCTCGGCTTGAAAATCCAAATATTAATTTTTTTATTTTTAAATAAAATAAAATTTTAAAATAAAAATATATATTTAAAGAGATCATAAGATATTTAAATATATAAAATATTTAATTATATTATTAAAATTAAATTAATTTAATCAGGTTGGGTTAGGTTAGGTTGTTGCTTTTTTTTTTATGGCCCGAGTTTGAGCTAAATAATAATCGAGCAATGAAAAAAAATCCAACGAGCTATTGAGCCATAAAAAAGGAGCCCAAACCTTATATTTTTTTAGGTTAACCTTATTGGTCAAGCGGGTCACCCGACCTATGTACAAGTTTACTGTTGTCATCTTATAAAATGTTAATGGATTTACAAATGGACTTTTGTACTTGATCATTAATTTATTTATCAACTCATTGTTCACTAATGCCTTCTATTTTCTTGCTATTTTCATTGTTAAATATTTTAGTAATAGATATTTCTATTGCTAATTAGTTTTTTTAGGTAATGTTATGTACTTACTACCATTAAAAATTTGTCACTTCATTGATATTAAAAAAAAACTAATGCAATAATTAATTTTTCAGCTACCTCCTTTTAAATTTATTGTGATTTTTATTGATAACGAACATATACCTTATGTGTCCATTGTCTAACTAAGAATTTCTCTAAATAGTATTTTTATTTTTGAACTAATTTTGACTTCTAATTTTGAAATACATAGCAATGACAAGGTTAAAAAAGAAAAGTTACTTATTATGTCATAATATTTTTTGTTTTAGTTATTTAAAATATTTTAATTAAAAATAAATGAATAAAAAGAATAAATATAATTATTGTGTTAATTTATGTATTTATTTTATTTTTAAAAAAATTATTAGTTTTTTAAAAAATATTATATTACATTAATATTAATTTTAACTGCAAAATAATTTTTCTACATTAATAACTAATTTTCATTTTCTTGTTCTTAAAGATATTTTATCTTTTAGTTCCCAGAGATCACTCAGAAGAGTGCCTTTACTTTCACATTTTTCTCCTCCTTTTTTCTAAAACTCTCCCGTCATCTTTTCAATCACTACGAATAAAGAGGAATACCATTCATCTACACCACGTAAAAATAATCCTATATTTTAAATAAATTTACTTCATTAAAAGAAGCGTGAAAATGAAAGCTTTATAAAGGGGAAAATAGAACCTTATAACAAATCAAGAAATAGTTGTATATGTGGTGAATGATGGCAACGATTGAGAGAGGTGGTAATCAGAATTTCTCTGCAATCCACTCCAACAATGTCAGTGAAAAAAAAGTTGTGGTTGGTTTTTTGGCAATTCGTGTGTTCACTAGTTAGTTGATAACCATCAAATCAAAGTACATTATTATCCAGTTATCATATTATTGGTGATCGGTAACTGTGATTTTATGATTTACATTTGTAGAAAATTATTAATCAGCTGATAGATGCATTATTGTGGAGAAAAAGTAAAAGCTGACAAAGAAACTGCAGAAAACAACGAAGGAGAGAGGTAATAATGGTCCAAAGAAAAACTCAGATGATGTCTCTTTCCATCGCACTTAAAGGGTATTTGGCGTTTCCTAAACAAGAGGAGTGCACTATAGTTAGCCTTAACCTTAGAGGAAGGAAGAGTGATTTATTTTTTTCTTAATGGTTTAGTTACGCAAAAAAAAAAAAAAAGATTTATTTTGGCGGGTGTCAAAAGAAATTTGAAGCATTTGTGAAAAAATATTATTTTGTTTTATTTTTAAAAAAATAATGCAATTGTAAAATTTTAAAAGTTTTATATAATAATTTCTATTGATGATTTATTAATTATAAACTCTATATAAAATTATAGTGTTTTACTAAACATTTATAGGAAAATAAAAAATTCTATAAAAATTAAAAAGGATAAATTATACTCATATTTCCTAAAATTTCATATAACTAATTACGCCAAACCTTCTTTATTTTTAAATAGGGGAAATACAAATGACCCCTTGATGTATTACCTAGTATCACATTACTCTCGAAGTTTTAAAATCTATAAATAACCCTCGTTGAAGTTTTAAAAAAAGGGAAAGTATTTGTAATTTAGTTTTTTTTTAGAATGTAAGTTATTCATAATTATTTATAACTACTTTTAACGTAAATTAACCAATTTTTAAATGAGATTTCTTTTAAAATAAATTATTAACTACAAAATTAATTTTATAATGCATTTATATTATAACTACAAACAAACATTTTATATTACAATAAATTAACACTCATACAACGAATTATGTCACAAAAATTTAAAAGTCGTGGCAATTTTATCTCTTGCTATAAGAACAAAAAAAATTCAAATAAATGTACAAAAAATTAAAAAATTTATTCTATGGTAAAAGTTTACTTATAACAAAATATCACTTGTACCACAAATTAAGTTACAAGAACACATTTCTCATAATAAAATATCACTTGCGCTACGGAAAAATTTTACTCATGGCAAAATATCACTTATGCCACAAACCAAACAATAAAAACACATTCTTGTGGAAAGTATCACTTATGTTATAAATTAAGTTATGAGAAAATATTCTTTGTGATAAAGTATCAATTGTTCTATCATATAAGTCTAAAAAATTTATTTGTAGCAAAGTATTGCTTATATCACAAATTAATTTTATGCATAAAATTATAGTCAAGTATACCATTTCTGTTGTAACTATATATATATGAAAAAGCTATTTATAATAAGTGCAATATGTTGTAATATAATGAAAATTTAAAAAATATAAACATTTATATGTTGTGGGTGTTTAACAAATAGCTAATTCATCACTTGAGTTAAAAATCTTTAACTAATTGACTAAGTTAAACAATTGTTTTAGAAATTTTGCAAATAACTTATTTGATTGATTGATTAGCTCCCAATCAACCAAAATAAAAAAAGTTACAGAAATTAGCATTTTCAATTAGTCGATTCATAAAATATATGTAAAAATATAGAACTACCCATTAATTGTATAGTTATATACATTTATTATTTTTTCTTTAAATAATGGAAATGTGAGTTGAATCCCAAACCTTAAGTTATGTAAGAAAGAGTTCAGCTATTAAGTTTTTAAATATTTTTATTTATATATGTACTAAATTTAATATTTATTAGAATATAACAGTTTTTCATAAATAGTAAATAACCATTTAACTTTTCATCAATTAAATTTATATAATAAAATTAATATGCATCAATAAAATAAATATTATAATATATTAAATATTATGTTATATAATTATTTAATAAATTTAAATTTTTTACATATTAAAATTAAAATTACTAAGATTAACTGATATATATATATATATATATATATATATATATATAATACATATACAATAATTTTTCCAAGTTGTTGTTCGATCCAATTTTTAAAATATCACTTAAATAAAAATAGATCATTTAAGGTATAAAACATTATAAAAATATTTATTTTTATCAGATCACATTATTCTTAAAATATATGTTAACAAAGAAGATATATATTATGAAAATACTAAAAGCATTATATTATGTATAAATAGTATAATTTGTGGCAAAAATGATGATAAGTTTTATTATAGAAATATGTAATAAGAAATTTTACATTTATCATTGTAATATTAATGAAAGTTTTTAAAAAAAATTGAAAATAATAATTATGTAAAATTATATATGATTTAATAACAATTAAATTATTATATAAAATTTTTTAAGTAAATTATATTTGAGGTAATGGTATATATATATATATATATATATATATATATATATATATATATATATATATATATATATATATATAATACTCTTAAACTTTATTTTCATCCCTTATTAATTTCATTTATATTAATTTCATTCCTCACAGATATTTTATAATTTTTTTCTTTGTAAATAATAATTTAATTAATTTGATCTATTCATTCATAATTTTATTAATGGATTAATGATTTAATAAATAGAAGGATAAAAATTAAATATAAATAATATATGAAGGATGAAATTAATATTAAAAATTTATGAATAATTGAATGATTTAACTTATATTTGTGAATGATAAAAAATATATATTATAAATAAAATTTAAAAATAAATAATTTATAATAATTTAAATTTTCATTTATAATTAAAATTTAAATATGCATGATAGTTCAAGTTATGATTTATATGAATATTTATTCCATATAATTCAACTTTTACTAAAGGAATTTTTAGAAAATAATAAAAGTTACTTAAAAGATGTAAAAATTTTACTTCTATCTTGTAACAACTCAATTAATAATAATTAATAAAAGGATAAAATGAACTAATTAATTATTTATGAAAGATAAAATTGATGTTTGTAAAGAATAAATTTGATATAAGCAAAAATAGTATCAGAACAAATAAAAATTTAGTCTATACAAAATATTTTTTAAAAATAAATCAAAATTTTTTTAGCATTAGTGTATTTTTATTATATGTATTTATGTAATATTTTATTATTATATAATTAATATCACGTCAGTGTAGTTTTATTTTTGAAGTCAATAGGTTAATTAAAACTTTGTTTAAAATATATTATGTTATAATACTAAAGAAACAAACTAGTGCAATTGTTAGTTTTGACATTCCTTAATTTGGAGATTCAAATTCGATTCCTATAAATATATTTTGCAATTTCTAGATGAATAAAGTTTCAATGATTTACATTAACTTGATATAGGTAAAAAATATTAATATGTTTCAATACATATGCGAATAAAATGATAAGATAGTACCTGATCAAATTAGATAGATAATTAATTTAATTTGGATAAATAAAAATTATTTTATCTAGTTACATTAATTTTTGTAATAATTCTATTTTATTTTTGGCTATAATTCTATTTGTGTCAATATGAGTTACTAGCTATAAATGTACTTTTTTTGCCACACTTGTACTCATAACTAGAAGTAGTTATTGACCACGGTGGAACCCATGGCAAGAGTCTATATAAAAAATTGACATCATATCATTTGCTATTATAATAGGAAATGACATTTGACGTAGATTTTTATAAAAGAAATCTATGTTTAATTCTAGATATACTACTTTAATTTTTATAAATAACTAACATGGTATGTTTTGCTTCCCATCCAACCCTAATCCTCTCTCGTCTCTTTCGGTTCCTTCCTTTCAGATTCTCCATCACAACCATAACCTCCTTCACTAGTTCATTTTTCTCAAATCCTCCTCATTCCCTTTATATTTAGCCTTGCATAAGATTATACCTAAAAATAAAAAATAATATCTCCTATAACTTTACATAATCCTATTGATAGCAATTATAAAAATAAATTTTGTAACAAAATTGTGAGAAATTATATATAATACCCTTATCAAAGATAGGTGTTATACTGAATACTGTCTTGATATCCATTGCTTAATATATGAGATTGACACACCTTAGAAAAGTAGGCTTGAATTTAATTCTTGCAAATGTGATGAACATTCATTAAATTTTTAGAAAATGATAGTACATATTTCATATAAATATATAATAGATAATATAAACAAATGCCAAAGAAGTAAATTTCTTTCCCATCCAAACTTATAAAATATCAAAATGATTACAAAAAAATGGTAGATTATAAAACTAAAAACTAAACTATAAGGAAAAAATAAACTAAACAAAACCTTAGTCTTAAATTATGCATTTTTCTACTGAGTGTGCAACCTACAAATTTAGTGATGGGCATATAAAGCTTCATTTCTACAAAGAAATATGGTAACCAAAGTAAAATGCTAATAAGAATCATGTTTAAGTTAGAAGGAAAATACATAAAGAGTCATTTTAGAGTTTAGGAGAGTTATATGATAAAATTTGCAATTAGCACTAAAGTTTTCCTCATTTTCGAGCTGCATGATGAAATTTGCAATTAGCACTAATGCTTTACTCATTTAATTTTTAACTTGTTCAAAATTTAGATGTTGGTTGTGGACAAATAACTAATGTGTAAATGATAACGATGTTATCCTACTAATAAAAAGAATGATATTAATTATTGACAAAACATTGACATTTAAAGGATAAGGACGTTGTCCTACTAATAAACTTAAAGATGTTTGTTTTCTTATTAATAATTAATTTTGTCACATTAAAGAAGTCAAATTTAAGTGAAAAACTGATATCTTTTTATGCATAATATTTTTTTAAAAAAGCTTTTGTTAGAAACAACTAATTAACAATTCCATAAGCAAAATAAAAAAATAACCAATTAACACTTATAGAATGAGATAGAGATTAACAATATCATAATGAATTGTAGAAGCTTCTATGTAAATTTTTTAAAATCTTATTTATACATCAAAATAGAACAAGTTACAATATGTTATTTATAGCCAAACTAATTACTAAAAACATATTTACAAGAATTTTAATTACAACCAAATTAATTATGTCAATAACTTATTTACAATGATTTTAACTATAATCACTAGTCATATTCAGGAGCACCTAGAGCTATTCACTATAGTTGAGCTCTAGTTTCAAGGAAATATCCTACCTTTCTAATTTCATCAAGTTGTTCCTAAGTTTATAGATTGGGCTTGTTTTTGAAACACTATAATTTGTATATAATTAATATGTTAGCATTAAGACTAACTAATTAAGCATGTCATGAGTTGTAAATAAGCAATCATATACCTTAGTTAGGGGTTTACAAACAAGTATCAAATTGTACATGAAATGCGTCATATAGTTTCCACACTCCATATTTCCAAGTTGTTTTAGGCACTGCAATAAAATAAGAGCTCAATTTGATCCCATTAATGCATAAGCTTCCATTTGCAATATATTACA